>JAQIWG010009865.1:0-10354 GCA_034695025.1 Chamaedrilus cognettii
AGGGGGAGGCGGGGGGGACCGTAAGGGTGGAGGGGAGCTGGGGGAGTGGGGGGACGCTGCTGCTGCACTGCTTAATGATCAGGTGACTGTTGGAAACATCATAAGTCTTATTTGTAGAAAGATATCGAACACTTTCACACCAAGATTGGCTATCATTAAACAGATTTTTTTGTATCCCTACTTGGATAACTCGGCATCACAATGAGTTAATAAGTGAGAAAATTAAGATTTTGTGATTAGATGCTATTTTTATGTGAATTTGTAGCCATAACCTTATTTGCAGACGGCTGTTCTCTTTGCAATAGGCTCATTATCGTTAATAAATCGATATTTTAGTTTTATTTTAACTTATATTATTTAATATACCTGTTTGATATAGGTGAAAAACAAGTTAGGTCACACCTTTCACACGCTACTCTCTCACGTCTCTCGAAGCACGTTACAGGCCAACAAAGAATTCTGAAGTTTCAAATAGCACGTGATAATATTTTTCTATGATTTGCTTAAAGGCTTCATAAGACTAAGATTTTTATATGATCGCTCTGTGAATCGCTTCCTAAGACAATTTTGGTTTGCCTGATTCACTTACTAATTTTATGCTATAGCAGTTTGATTGCTTCACCGGGGATTAAAGTTTCATGGAGACCTCATGACTTATATCACACCGTCTGTGTGGGCAGGTGTTCAGCGAGGTGGCGCTGCGAGCCTCCAGCCTCCAGGACCTGCTCGACGGCATTGATGAGTACCTGGGGGGGCTGAGGGTCCTGCCCCCCAGCGTCTGGGACCCCTCCACGCGGCTCGAACCCCCCGAGAAACCGCTCTCCGCGGTTTGCAAATCTGCAAAATCTGCAAAATCTGTCAAACTTTGAAAGAATTTCTCTATCTTGGAGTATTTCACTCAAAGGATGATTCTGTTCTATATAACGCTAATAGTTTGATCGTGAGTTGTAAAATTCAAATTAGTTGCATTTGCTGCGTGAAGTGCTATTTAGCACGAACCGCTCTTAACCGCATAAAGAGGTGTAAAATGGAGTTTTATTGCCGCACAGAGCTCGCAGCCTCACAACCTGTTTAAAAGACATGACCGACTGGGCATGTGTTACCTGCCTGACAAACAAACAAACGAGCTGCATACATTGTCATTGATTCATTAAAATGAATCAAGGGCAAATAATGAATCATAAAATCAATCCGTTCTCAACACTATGCACAGCATGGCGCCCCTACGAGTCCAGGCAATACCATCAGATATGAGCAGGAGGCTTTATTTAATGGTGTCTGAAATGATTAGCATTGTTCATTAACTCCGCTGGCCTGCTATCATTTTTCATAGCATAATTATCTACTGTAGTACAGTTTCAGAGTTGCAGAACAAAAGAAATGTTGTGAATAATTTCTTTTTCTTTTTCTAGGACACAGCCTGGAAGCGACTAAACAAGATCACGACACAAAGTAGGTCAAGGTCAGCAAGCGTGACGTCACAGTGCGAGGAGGACGAATCTCTGCGAAGGACTGGGCGGTAGGAAATTTGTTGCGCAAATTCCTTTTTTTTGCAAGCCCGTGCTCTGAGATCACCGCAACTAAAAAAAAACACCTGCCTATATATGCCATTGAAGACCTAACACTTGATAGGGCATTTTGAAGATCAATTTCTTATGTAGAACATTTGTTTGACAATTCTGGTAGTAGGTTCTGATACTGCTATAGGTATGTTACTAGATGTACAAATTTTTTTAGCAAATTGCTTGTGGATTCAAAATCTAAACATGTAAACTGTTATTTATTTTAAAGGGGTTTTGCGCTTGCCATGTCAATTCCAACTGGCTGTTTGGGGATCTTGTGCTAGACCGAGCTCTGTGACATTTCGTTTAGGGGTCTGTCACTAGATTCTTTAAACTCTGTGACAGGTTGTTCAGAAATCTAGTGCTAGACATAAGACTTTCTGTGATAGGTTGTTTGGGGGTCTGGTGCCAGACGTACAACCTTCTCTGACAGGCTGTTTTGGAGCCTGTCAGATATATGAAGTGCTGTGACAGGTTGTTCGGGGGTCTGGTGCTAGACGTGCGGCGGCGCTACGCCCCGCGCCGTTACCTCAGTGACCTCTTGGACGGCCTTCACCTTCAGTGCGTCGCGTCCATCATCTTCCTCTACTTCGCGTGCATCACGCCCATCGTCACGTTCGGCGGCATGATGGGAGAGAAGACCGATAACTACATGGTGACACGAACAGCCTGCTTCTGATCCTAGTTGTTGTTGTAGTTTTAGCGTCTTGTGGGGATGAGATGATGCCTCATTGCACCAGCTGATGGTCGCTGGTGGTGGTTCTATTGTAGACCGTAGACTGGTAGGCATCGTAGGAACGCTTGTACTTCTGATCCTAGTAGTAGTATTAGTGATAATTTATTACTCGCCCGCTTCTCAAAAAACAGGGATTCGATGGCGCGGTGAAGCGTTCATGGCACAATAGTCAATGTACAGCAAAGGTCAAAATTCAAAAAAACTACTGCACCGTATCAAATAGAAATCGACAGCGTACAATGAAGATGCTTGTATCTGGCGCCCTCTGTGGAGTGCCGTCCATGCTATACTCTACAGGGTACAATGGAGATGCTTGTATCTGGCGCCCTCTGTGGAGTCCTGTTCGCTGTGTTCGCCGGTCAGCCACTCAACATAGTGGGGGCGACCGGACCCCTGCTCGTCTTTGAGGCAATCCTCTACCAGATCTGCAAGTAAGGTCACTCGCGGCACTTGAAACTGACTCTAAATAAAACTGTGTGTTGCAGACTGTGAATAGAATTATAGGCTGTGATTTACAGTTAAGTTAGATAATTGTGATTTTTGTGTGATGTTTGTTTATTAAAATTTGTCAGGATTTAATCATTTTCATTTGTAAATTTTGGATCATATACAGTGCGGGACGTTGACATTTTATTGTTGCTATACTCTTATTTTTATACTCATTTATCACTTTACTTATCTCTTTAATCAACTTCATTTCATCACATCAAAATCTCTCATCACTTTAATTTTATACTCATTGCGTCATTGTAAGAAAATTATTTGGAAAAAAGATATTGTCAATACTGAATAAGTCTTGACTGCCATTCGCGTTATTGCTTTTACATGATAGATATATATATATTGCAACTTGAGTTCCCATGGACACTAAGGACTGGTTTCTCCAACATGGATTTAATGGTGGTTCAGAATTTAGTCTATGCAAAAAGGTGAGCTAAATCCTAAACCACCATTAAATTCGTGTTGGAGAAACCAGCTGTAGATTTATCTAGAGATTGATTTCAGAGCAGTGATATATCAGTTAACGGAAACTATAACTGAAACTGAAACTGTGGACTTCATCTTGTTGATTAGAAAAATTAACATGTTTATTGTTTTTTTTTCTGTTTTTTAAATGCAAATGAATCATTTGGTTTGCTTTCAGAGAGAACGCCGTGGACTTTATGTCGTTTCGGTTCTGGATTGGCGTGTGGCTGTTTGTCTACCTGCTCGTGTTAGTCGCGCTCGACCTCAGCGCATTTGTGCGCTACATCACGCGCTTCACAGAGGAGAGCTTTGCTGTCCTCATATCGGCCATCTTTATCTTTGAGGCCTGCGCCAAGATACTCGACATCTGGAGGTATTACCTAACCGTAACTCTAACCTCAATCCGTATTCTAATTCTAACCTTAATCCTAACCCTAACGCTTTATCATGCCCTTCACAGAGGAAAGCTTCGCTGTCCTCATATCGGCCATCTTTGAGGCCTGCGCCAAGATACTCGACATTTGATGGTATTTAATACTCTCGTAGGCCTGAGGCAGATCCAAGCCCTAAGGCTGATCCGAGCTCTAAGGCTGGTCCGACCCCTAAGGCTGGTCCGACCCCTAAGGCTGGTCCGACCCCTAAGGCTGGTCCGAGCCCTAAGGCTGGTCCGACCCCTGAGGCTGGTCCAGGCCCTATGACTGGTCCGACTCCTAAGGTTGGTCCGACCCCTAAGGCTGGTCCAAGCCCTGAGGCTGGTCCAAGCCCTGAGGCTGATCCAAGCCCTGAGGCTGGTCCAAGCCCTGGACTATGACCCTCAGTTAGAATGCCAAAGGCGCGTATATATTGCATTTATAGCTGCTGGTTGCACGTATTTTACTGTGCTTTCAACAAAATTCTGAAAGATTTTGATTTTCCATTATCGTAAAAAATCCTTTGTTTTGCACCCTCAGCTCGCATCCAATGAGGCTTCACCCCTCTTCCACCTCCCATCTCCACTGCCACTGCGTTTCCTCTCCGAACATCTCCGCCCCCATCCAGCCTTCTCTACAACCCTCTCCCGTCCGGGATGACGTCACAACGCCCCTCCCTCTCAACACCACCGCCCTGCCCGCTCTATCGCTCAGCGATTGGACACATATTTTACCCTTAGACTGTGTCACTTTCACCGGTAAAATAATCGTTGGGCCCGGCTGCGCAAGCGAGGAAAGCTGTGTCGTAGCCTCTGGGTGGAACCTGGAGGGTAGTGGGTGGGGCTTGAAGGGCGAGGGGCAGGGCCTAGAGGACGGGGGGCGGGGCATAGGGGACGGGGGGTGTGGTGGGGGGTGGGTGCCGGACGTGTTTCTGTTGTCCTGTGTGCTGTTTGTGGGAACGTTTGCAGTGGCCATGACATTGAGGGCACTACGCAAGGCACGCTACTTCCCTAACAAGGTACATCGTCTAAGATTCCCCCCCTCTATCGCGTCCTAAAACACCGAGACGGTGTGTAAAATCTTTATCATTATTTTTTAATCTGCACAATACACTAAAGACTAACGCCTTTGTGATGCCTATCCTGATAAATGTCCATGTTGTAGCATGGGCTGGATGCTTTCATTCCCCGGTGAGGACTGCTGGGGTGGGGTTGTTATGGACAGTTGACCTTTATAACGCTAACCAAGTAGTATAATATCTAGCAGGATGGTTAACAGCAGCTAGTGTCAACACAGAAATAGAAGCCTAGAACACGCATGCATAAACTTTGCAAGGCTGTAGAAAGAAGGACATTTTAAGCAAAAACGGAAGTTGATTTGAATTATGGGTAATCACTGTAGATTATTGCGATTAGATGTATGTAGCTCATGACCCTGTCAATCAAGTTGTGGACCGTTGTACTTGATTTGCCCCGCGGGGAAAGCCCCGCTCCCATTATCTCCATACGTGCCTCAATATACAGCATGTAGTGACTTCCCTTGCGTGTCACTGGTGTGTTCTATAGCCTTGCCGCATTGGCCTGTAACGCCTTAGTCTACAAAGTACTGCTTACAACTGTTTTATTAGAAAGCTTTAAATGTTAAAATGTTTTGATTTTTGTGTGATGCATCAGATTTCTGCTATGGCAATGTGCAACAGAGCGTCATTGGCAGTGTGACCAGATGCGCGCGCAGCTGCTTGTGGTGTCGCGTGCACTCAGGTGCGCGTGATGAGCGCGGACTTTGCCGTGTTCCTCTCTATCGTCTTGTGGACCGCAGTGGACGCGCTGCTCGGTCTGGACACGCCCAAGCTTCACGTACCACAGCAGTTCAAACCCACACTCGACCAACGGTACTCAGCATTTAATATAGAGTAATATTATTGTTTAACAGAAGAAAGTTGTTTTTGTTGCTTTGTCGACTGAAAAACTACTTAAGACTGCTGTGTGCGCTGTTTTAATTTAAGGATAGCGGCGACATAATTGAACAAATATTTATTATTTATTGTTGATTGTGGATAGTTTATTTAGCTTAAGCCATTAGTATGTGTTCATTCAGGCGTGATTTGGTCAAACGCAGGTGATGATAGGATTCCTTGATAGGAGCGCTCATCACAATCCAGATATGCATTAAATCAACTGGTGTGGCACATCTCCCTTGCCTCCCTCTCTCTGTCTCACTCCCTGTGTCTCTCTCTCTCTGTCCCACTCCCTGTATATCTTTCTGTTTGTGTCAGAGGCTGGCTGGTCCACCCCCTACCTGTCACCCACTGGTGGCTCGTTCCCCTTGCCTCACTGCCGGCCCTATTGGCGACCATCCTTGTCTTCCTCGACCAACAGATCACCGCCGTCATCGTCAACCGCACCGAACACAAGCTCAAGGTACAGTCTAATCAGCAGAATGGATCCTTTGGACTTTTACACAAGTTTTTGATTTGTTTAGACTTTTGGACAAATTTTTGACGTGTTTTAGATTTTTAGACAAGTTTTTGATGTGTTTTAGATTTTTAATTTGGACAAGTTTTTGATGTGCTTTTGACTTTTAGATTAGTTTCTGCTGTGTTTAGACTTTTAGACACGTTTTAAATGTGTTTTAGACTTTTAGATCGGTTTTCAATTTGTTTTAGACTGTTAGACAAGGTTTTGATCTTTACATCGTGTTTAGATTTGTTTTAGACTTTTAGACTGGTTTTTGTTTTGTTTTGGGCTTTTAGGTATAATTACATCGATACAAATGTTAATTTTTTTTGAAAGACCCTTAATTAAATTGCTTTTTGTTTTCTGTTTTCTGTTATCTGTTAAGCAGAGATATTTCAATTAATGGAAATTGAATTAGGAATTGAAATAGAAATTCTTCTTTTGGAAGAATGGAAATTGGCAATGGAATTTATTTGAGAATGGAATTAAGAATTGCAGTGAAATTATTTGACAAGAATGGAATAGGAAATCGAATTAAGAATAAAAAAAAAGGAAATATCACTGCTGAAGTGAATCTGATCATTGCTTATCTAGAATAAAGTACTAATGATAAACGTATACAACTATACCAAGGGGTCGTGAGTACCCTCCCCTATGTTACAGAAGGGTCACGGGTACCACCTCGATCTGCTGGTGCTTGCCTGCCTGGTCCTGCTCTGCTCCCTGCTCGGTCTGCCTTGGTTCGTAGCGGCCACCGTGCGCGCCATCACGCACGTGCGCTCTCTTGTGCGCGAGAGTGAGGTGCGCGCGCCGGGGGAACGACCCACCATGCTCGGAGTGAGGTTGGCACCATACTTATTTTTTTTCTTCTTTCGCACATAAAATTTGAATGAAGTTGTTGGTATTTTGCCGTGGTTAGTAGCGAGCCACCTTGCTTGGAGTCGGGTTAGTAGCAAGTGATGCCGCTGCTATGGATATATCACTAGATTTAGGGATATTTTAGTGATCTAAGGATAAGACTTTTAATCCCCAGATATCTGGGGATTTAAAAAAAAAAATAGGGCATTTAGTAATGAGAGCTGGGAATATATAAAAAAATGCAATCTAGAAATATTTTATGCCGTGATTCTCAGAATCTTGGGATATTCCATTTTGGTTCAATGGTACCACTGTTGGCAATGCACTTCTTTTTTCTTCTGCACTTCTTCACACTTATAATTTATCTTCTAGTTCTTCATACTTAAAATTTGAATGAAAATGTTGGTATCTAGAAATGGTTGGTAGCGACCCACCATGCTTGGAGTCAGGTTAGTTATGCACTTCTTTTTCTTCTTCTTTTGAGCTTAAAATTGATTGGTTAGTTTTGATTGGTTGCAGAGCTCTGTATCCGTCGCGTGATTGGTTGCAGGGAGCAGCGAGTGACGGGGGTCTGCATTCATCTCCTCATTGGCTGCTCGACGCTGCTCACTCCCGTACTGCGGGTAAACAAGAAATTTAAAATGAGCTCTATCACACTGTATTTTGTGTGATTGTATATACTGTAACACACGGTGATTCAGGAAAACGGGAACCAGTAGAATGATCGTTATTACTCAATCAATCGCTAATCGATTTACTTGAAATTTCTAACGTCGTAGGCCTGTAGTATTGTACTGCTGCTCGGTAAATATTTATCTTGATTTCCTTACAGTTTGCTTTTAATCATAACAGCGCATCGTGGATCAGTGGGAAAAGCTGGACCAGTGCGTCATTGATGCGTCAGTCAAACAATGGCGTGGCCGTCTTCGTGCGTGTGTAGCAGCTAATGGTGGACAGTTTGAACACAATCTATGAATTCATTATAATCGCAAATCTCTCGGGCAATATTGCTTCGTGTTTGATGTAAATCGATTGGCGATTGATCGAGTTATAATGATCATTCTACTGGTTTCCGTTTTCTTGAACATATATGTGTACATATGAATAAACTAGGTTATCAGCTGCGACTAGCGCGGTGTACCTAATGCCACTCTTGGAACTATGCAACTATGGTCTATAGACCAGTCCTTCTCTCACGTGGCTTGCTGCTTTGTGCCGCTGCAGCACATTCCGATGCCCGTCCTCTACGGAGTGTTTATGTTCATGGGAGTCAGCTCCCTCCAGGGTGTCCAGGTCAGAGCCCTCTCTCATTCTGAGAATAACTCCCTTATATAAAGACGCCAATTGGATCAGTGAGATTGAGATTTGAGAGTTTGCCCTCTGGTGTTTAATGTTGAGGCTCATCAGACCTTCTTAGCACATCGTCTGACGTTGAGAATTTATTGCTTTTAATTAGTAAAAAAAATTGTAGCTGATTGCCCTTTGTTTAATTGCTTATTCACTTGACAGCACAGTGCATGTGAATCAGTGGCTGCATTGTTCACTTTCGTCACACTTGGCTGCACAGTTCATAATCCCTCGATTCACACTTTTTAATCTTTTTCTCCAAGTATATTGTATCATATAATGGTCACATCAACGATGCGCATATTGAATAGTGCGAAACAACAAGGACTAAGCAAAGGAGAAACAAATCTCTGAATGGGCATACTCAACCCTTAAAATGCAGTTACTTCAGCACTGCTGAAAAGGAACTTGACAAAATTTAATAAACAATAAGGAATCAGCGCAAGATTATGAGCACACAGAAAAAAGTTTAAAAAACTTAGATCACGCACGCGTTATTTCAACCGAATCCCTCTGGTCACGCTTGACTGCCTGTTCACAGTTCATCGAACGCGTGGAGCTGCTGCTGATGCCGGTCAAGTATCAGCCCGACTACCCGTACCTGCGTCGCGTGCCCACCGTCACGGTCCACTGCTTCACGCTTGTACAGCTTTCGTGCTCGGCAGTCATGTGGGGTGTGAAGAGCTTCAAGGCGACCAGCATCGCATTCCCACTTATGGTCAGTGGGGGGGGGGTGCATTGGTTTCCATTTGTGGTAAGTGGATAGGATTGATTTAATAAAATTAAACTAAATAATATAGAACGCAATCTGCCGCAAAATGACCCGAGGCGGTCACCAAATTTTATTTCTATATGAAATTGCGCTGATTTCAATTCAGCATCAGCATTTGATTATTTTTGCTTGAAACTATGACGCCATGCCAGTATAATGATGCTGTGTATTGATAAATTCGTATAGATTGCACAAAAATCCTTTTGAATAGCGACTATGCCCTGAAATCATCCTTCTAGCTCGAGAGAGTAGTCAAGGAGGAAATGGGCTTGTAAGGAACAGATGAGGAACATCGATGAAATCTGACCCGAGACTCCTTTGCCCTGATCAGGGTTGGTTGGTTTTCCATTGAAATTTTCTATCACGTGATATAGTCGTGTGGCTCTCTGATTGGCTGTGCTGTGCTGCTGGTGACAGTGACGTCATCGCGCTGTTCTCTAATTGGCTGCTGTACTGTACAGCTCGTGGCCCTGATAATGGTGAGGAAGGGGCTCGGATACGTGTTCCCTCGTCACGCCCTCCACTGGCTTGACCAGCTGCTTCCTGACGAGCGAAGGGCGGGGCTTGGAGCCAAGGGGGCGGAGAGGAGGGAGGGGCTTGGAGCCAAGGGGGCGGGGAGGGGGGAGGGTCCTGAAAAAGAAACGTGGGGAAGAATTTTGAAGTTTCATGATCATCGGGGCCAGGTTTGCCAGTTTTTTTGGGTGCTTTGTTGTAGTCTATAGACCGTGTGTCAGAGGTCTGCAACGACCTGTCATTGTCGGCGGCGGCGCGACGGGTGCTTTCTGTCGGCGGCAGAGGCGCGCCGGCCGAATAAACTCGGCGGCGGCGGCTAGTGAATATCTAGGCGGCGGCGTTCGGCGGCGCCGGGTTATTCAAATAACCCACTTCCCCTTCATGAAATAAAGTTGAGGATGAGAGTTGAGAGTTGAGGATGTGAGTTGAGAGTTGAGGATGAGAGTTGAGAGTTAAAGATGAGAGTTGAGAGTTGAGGATGAGTTGAGACTTGAGGATGAGAGTTGAGAGTTGAGGATGAGAGTTGAGGATGAGAGTTGAGCATGAGAGTTGAGGATGAGAGTTAAGAGTTGAGGATGAGAGTTGAGAGTTGAGGATTGAGGATACTATTCGAAGTGAGCCTGCCTGACATGACTATTCATTACCATTCATTACTATTCATTACTAATCATTACTAATCATTACTATTCATTACTATTCATTACTATTCATTACTATTCATTACTATTCATTAC
>JAQIWG010009866.1:0-10354 GCA_034695025.1 Chamaedrilus cognettii
CATCAAGGTGAACATTCAGAGTTCTAGACGGCTCGCTGGGTGCTAATTGCGAGGTAGCTAGTTTTCCCCCGCTTACATGCAGCGAGCCCCTAAATTCTTGGTCTCATATCAATTTAAAGAAAATTTCTTTAATTATTTTAATAAATTTTAGTAAACAGGACTGCTGCCATTTTGGCGTGACCAGTTAGTTTTATATATTCGACAGTTAACCGTATTATAATTAACTAACCGCCCAGTCTCTTTGAAACAATTACCTTCCCCGGTGGACTCCATCCTAGAGGCGACGTTGACGGTGTCTCCAAACAGACAGTAGCGAGGCATCGTGTGGCCAACCACACCTGCATTACAATTAAAATTATGCAAAATATAATTTTTTTGGCTTATCATTTGCTAAGGGCTTGAGGGAGGCAGGTTATTGTCCATGTCTTCAATATTATATCATCTGAATATCATATCATGCAGAATCTAATTTGAATACAAGTAGGCTATTACAAAAAATCACGGCCACGAATCCGACATCTTGACCGAAATGACGTCGCTTGAAACTCGAGCAAGCCACAGTAGGGAGAGCTACATACATATCCCCAGTGACATAGTTACTTGGGGATAAAGGTTCGTCCAGATGCTAGTTGCCTGATGAAAGAGTTTGTCTACATCAAGTCCTACCCGCGGCGCAGGGTCCGGTGTGGACACCAATGCGCAGTCTGAGGACGGTGTTGGGGATGTGGCGGATCTTGAAGACGGCCACTTGGTTGAGGAGGTCGAGGGACATGCTGCAGATCTCGACCACGTGACGACCGCCGTTCGGCTTGGGCAGGCCGCTCACCACCATGTATGCATCACCTATCGTCTCCACCTGGACACATGCAGCTGCCTCTCTGTCGCAACTCTCGTGCAGTAAATTGAGAGATCATCATCATTATTTGCGTTTTTCCGTCCATCTTCCTAGTACAGGTTGAACGTCTGCGGCCACCGACGCGCTCTAACATGTACGTGCCCCGAGTCAGCGAGGGGAATCGGGGACTGAGAGGTCTTTAGGGGGGGGGGGGGCAATTAAATTGACACTTAATCAATTAAGAAGATGATGACATCGGTTCACAGTCGGTTGCACAGGGGCTTCCTTGAAATAGGGCCCATAAACTCTGACTCCATCTCCATAGCCACGGCTCACAGCCCCCCCTCATGCGATCAGTTGCGTCAGTCTGATATTTTCTGGAATTGGGTTAGTTCCGTCGGTAGGTTATGCAACGCAACGATTACACGCTGCTAAGATTGCTCGCTATTAGCTATTAGAAATTATCCCGAAAGGAACGAATTGGCAGGCAACATATTGCATCACTTTATGTCAGCGCATATATCGAGAAGAGCTATCTTGCGGATCACGACAACGTGGCAACTTTAGTCATATTTTCGTTAAATAGCAGGCCTTTCTGCACTTAAGTGCACAGGGAAGTCTGATATTTTGGTGCACAGATAATCTTGGATCAAACCTAAATGCTGTACAAGAAGACACAAGATAAGGAATTTTTTTTGGTAAGTTGCGATTGAACAGGAATATCACTGTGAAGAAAATACTAGAAATACATAGAATTGCCTAGAAATGATAACATGTTTTAAGAATAATCCAGGAAAAACAGCAATACATCGTCTCGTAGACCAGAGTACCTGGAGCATGGAGCCAATGCATCACAAAGCAAATATGACCTTTCATGTACCACTATTTGTATAAAAAACTTTTTAACACATCTGTAACATAGCGTCGGCAAACAAAAAAAATTTGCAGAGAAACATGCGACCATAAACATTATCACTTTTTCACTTGCAGTTTAACAGCTGCCTTGCGTGTACCTTGTAGACGTCGTGCTTGGAGATGGTGTTGTCGAAGGTGGTGTAGAGGTCGTTGAGCAGGTCGACGACCTGCATGGGCGTGCTCTCGGACGAAATGTCCGTGAATCCGGCTATGTCCGAGAAGTAGATGGTGACGCTCGGGAACATCTCGGGCGGAACGTTCTTGTTCAGCTTCAGCTGCTCTACGACGAATCTGTCCAACGGCAGCGAGAGATTGCGGAAGATGCAGCTGTTTAGTCATACGAACAGAGCCAGCGGCTTCGCAACCACGATTCTACAGGGGGCGGTAAAAGGTACACGCGGCAGAGAAAGACCTTGAACAACCTGGCTGAAAAACCAAACCGATTGAACACAACTGTCAGTCTACGACCTCCACACAATATCCAAAGACCGTCAAAGATGGAGACAGATGATCATTGCTGTTGCTCGCTCATGGCGCCCCCACGATCGACGAGGTCACGGGCTAGGCAGGCAGGCAGGCAGTCATGGAGACGGAATCTCCATGAAAGAATTTCATCTCGATTTGAGATTCACTGAGTTGACTGAGATTTAGGTCAATGTATTGGATAGCGTGTCTGATAGATTGTAGTTGTTTGAGCAATCCCATACATCACGCATTACCATGACAAAATTTTGTGTGAAATCTCCCAGATCGATAACCTGTGTTCAAGACATTAAAACCTTAAATTGATCTACACACAAACAATAGTAAGCGTGCTATTGCGCGAAATATAGGATTGGCCAAGACAGGCTCTCAGACACGCTATCTTTTGAGTGCTGAAATACAAAGTCCACTGCACTCGTTAGATAGTTCTATAAAAGGGAGAGCTCTGCGCGGCTGCAAATGACCTACCCTTGCGCGGCTCGGAATGCGGCCATAAAATGCAGAGAGGGAGGGGTCAAACAAAGAGAGCGGTCAAAGCAATAGGTTGACTTAGAAAGTGTACATGCTGATTTGCAGCATCAAATATTTTATAATTTTCTCCCTAAGACTCTGACGCAGTCGCCCAATTGCCTAGCACGCGAGCGAGTGCTCCTTCTAACCCAACCTTTTGTTTTGACTATCCATCTCTCTCTTCGCATTTTGTGGCCGCATTCCGAACCGCGCAGAGGTATGCCACTTACTCGTAAGCCAATAGCTAGCTATAGAACGATTCAAATAGATAATGATCACGGAGCGAGACTGACGGCGGCAACATCTGATTGAGGAGCAGATCCGTCTTGCGCTTCTCCTCCACTAGCTCGGCGGTGCGCTGCTCTACGATACTCTCCAGCTGGTCGGCGTGCTTCTCGAGCTTCTGCAGCACGTGGTCCACGATGTCCGTCGTCCTGCGGCCACACATACTGTGAGATAAAAAAAAAATTAGTTAAAGCGCCACACGTGGACGCTCATGAGATTGACCACAGCCTTTCCACACAAACTTCATTCGATAAACAAGGAGCACTGATATTCAATAATTGTGCGAATATTTAATTATTGTCGAATATTTGATCGCAAATTCGCAAAACATATTAGTTTTTACATTCACCAAAGTTTCAAAGAATTTTTTCAATGTTCAAGGAATAATGGCGAATACTTCTGCGTACAAACATTCGCGAAAGCTAAGCCACGAATTGGGATGGCCGAATGCAGAGCTACCGATCAAACAACTGATCTTGTTCTTCACTTTTTTGCTCAGTCCTCTAATAAACAATTCCTTCCTCATACTAAAGGCATTTTCTGCCATTCCAATTCTCGGTCTTATTTTCTCTTTCACTTCTCCCGTCTGAATAGTTGATGCTGCTAACTACATAACCGTTTTGACTTGTTCTACCCTTTGTTAGTCAATTACTACATTCATCACTACTCCCCCCTTATACTTCTTCATTACCTTTATCTTCTTGACGTTCATCTGCTATATTATCATAAATTGTCTGCTATATGATGATACGTCTTTGCATTCTTATCAAACTTATCCGACACCAGATACTTACTACTCTGTCACTGTGTCTGCTACCATTCCTTGGTCATCTGCAAATATTATATCGCTTAGCTGGTAATCTCCTACTTTGACTATTGCCTCCTCCATGAGTTTCTACGTATGATGAGAATAAGAAACTGGACAAATAGCCTATCGACTATCATTATGACATGCTACACCGAGATATACAACCGATGATTACTACCGATGATTACTACACCGACTCTAACAGAAGCTCTAGTTAATTAATCACGCTTTCAACAGTGCTAAGCCAATATGTAAATGCCAAATATGATAAGCTCATCACAAGTGCCGTTAAAAAGCAAGTCAGGCCCTAGACGATAAATGCAATGCGTAAAGCCTAACAATAACACAAATTTAGCATCCGTTTCGAGTCCGACCCGCCAGTGTGGAAGCGCTTGAGGCCGCGGGCAAGCTCCTCGAAGGAGGGGCGGTCGTGCGGGTCCTCGGCCCAACACTGCATCATGAGCGCGGTCAGCTCGGGCATGTCCGCCAGGGCCGAAGGGAACGTGGGGCGATAGGGGTTCCAGCCCCCGCCTATCACCTTCTCCACCACTTCTGCAATCAGGCATTAATCTGTGCTTCGTTTCTCACTCAAGACCTTGGGGAAAAATCCATGTGTTTGAAAACGTCCCACCGGATGAGGTGGAACCCTGCGTGTGAGCAGTTATAATGCGCTCCTTTTTGCATGCGTAGCGGCACCAAATTAGAAATTATAACAGTCAGGTGTATATGTAGTTTGCTTCCAAGCCTCAGCAAAGCCCAGCTGTAGCAGCAGATAACTCACCTAGCTAGTTGCGACAGACTCAATATTCAGAGATGGAGCAAGGTTTGAAAATTGTGAGGGCCCAATGGAGTAAAATAATTTGGGAGTAAAATTGCAGCGACGGATTGTCCAGAGCAAGAGATAGCGAGCTTAGATTAAGAGATTGACCGAGCGAGCCTAGAGTACGAGATGGAGAATCTAGAGTAAGATACATCCCGAGCACGTCAAGTTAGTGGAGCGGACGGACCTCTCGCGCTGGGCTCGTCTTGGGGGAAGTAGGCTACTGCTGCATTTAGACTTGAACGCGCACATATTACATATTAGGCGTCTCACTATGATCATTCTATAACATGGGCCTAAATTCTAATCAAAGGTATTTTATACAACACTGATTCAAAGAAAAGTTTAGTTATTTTCACACATGAAAAGAAAAATTAAAATTACCTGAAACCCTAGATAATAGATATAAGATCTCTTTTGGGGTTAGGGACCGTGTGTAGAACATAAGGGCTATATACAGTCCGGTTCTGTGCAATAGAGCCGGTGCAGAACCGCTCCCCCTTCTTTAGTCGCCTCTTAAGACTCGCCCGGGGAGCGCTGCGCTGCAAGCCAATTATTTGTTCCCCGGCCTGCAGGGGCTAGAGACATTAGAGGGCCTAGACATCAGCTACGACCTAGACATCCAATACGGCGCGGACCTCTGGCGCTGCGCTTGTCGTCGAGGAAGTACGGCTGTGCCCTGAAAGCGATCTCCTGAGCGACGATCGAGAAGCTGAACACGTCGCTCTTCTGCGTCCCGTACAGCGGCCGCGTCTTGGACCGCAGCAGCTCGGGGGCCTGCGAACACACTTCACGTTTCTTTAATAATTCGACAATTTCCTTTAACAGAAACTTATGGGTTTCTGTTAAAATGGGTTCCTTAAAATTCATGAAATTTTGCATGAACATCGGCGAATAGTGATTCTATTCAGTTTTGTAGAATGTTATAGTAAGACGTCATTTGATGAATAAACACACACACATAATTATATTCAGACTAAATTTGAATCACATGAAAAAATGATTTCAGAGAAATAGGGTGCCAGAAAGACAACGAGGTGTTTGGATCATTATTTATGGGATGAGCTCTTGACTCTCTCAGGCCAATTTGTGAAGCTGCAGGGATAGGAGGTCCATGCATAGTATATGGTATCTTAAAAATTGCAGGAAAACGTTTACGATTCCTAATAAAACACAAAAGTCAGTTATTCGTACGTTCCTGTCGTAATATCTGCCTAGACCTACCGTATAGATCTGACCCAGCAATGCCTGGCCTCCACACCAACCGTCCTGATCCAGCGCACCATTGACGGGAGGGTTGGAAAAATTTAACCCCCAGGGACCCCGTCACAATTTCTAATCCCCAGGGAAGAAAAAATTTGTGAGTTATCAATTTCAACCCCTTCTGTATAAAAAAATCTTCTAGCACCCCCCTGACCCCGATCGTGAGTTCTGTACCGGAGGAAAATTGTGTGACTATCAGTCGAGAAAAATTCAGTCTACCCTGATCTCCATTGTTCAACCCCGCGATCCGGACAAATCCAGACTGCACCATTATTTTCGTTGATAATGAAATTACTACTGGCTCCATTACCTCAAGTTTGCCGATGCCTGCCCTGTTTCCACCTACCAGAGCATGTCCCAGTACCGCCCGGCCTCAGACCCACCGTCCAGAGCATGTCCCAGTACCGCTGAGCCTCCAGCTGGTCACGGTCCATCTCGCCTGACACGGCGGCGGCCGCCGCCTCCTCGCCGGGCGTCAGCCTGAAGGCGGGCAGCGTGAGGCAGGCGATTTTGAGCGTCCAGCGGTTGTCCACGCGACACGCGCCGCTCGACAGCGAGCCGTGCGAGTGGAACACAGACTTGTGCAGGTACACCATTCCCTGCAGGGGGCGGCGTAATGGTGCTAGAGGCCTGCTGCTGTTACGCTTGCTGCATGCTTTGAAAATAAACCTACCCTGAATGGAAGCAAAAATAGGCTAGTGTTGTACAGTAGACAGTGAAATAGCACTATAGGCCTGTTGCAGCTACGCTTGCTACATGTTATGATAATAAAACATGCCCTAAATCAGGGGTTCTCAACTTGTGTTCCGCGGAACACTGGTGTTCCGCAGAGAGTAGCCAGGTGTTCCGCCAACCAACAAAAGAAAAATTAAAATGTTGATGCTCAAATTCGTTATCAAAACTCATTCACAGTTAGCGTTCTTCAGTACGTCACCGAAGTGGCAGCCCTTGTTATTACTTTGAGAAAAAACAAATATTTTTTTGCGCTCTTTGACTTCATACGCTGGCATGATAAACATTGGCATGAGTTTGCAAGCCATGCAGGCAGCTACTAGTCAAAACTCGGCCGGGGGAGAACATATACAGACTTGTGCAGATGTCCACTCCAACCTTGCTTACCGTAATTGAAACAGCACTAGTAGAGCGCCCGTTGCAGCAACGCTTGCAACGGGCGCTCATACTTTATTGCCTACTTCTACCAGTGCATGTAATATCGACTTGTGTAGATCAAGTAAATACTTCGGGGGCCAACACGAAACTTTATCGTTGTTATTCTGGCACGTGAACACATGCACGTACTTCAGCTAGAACGGTCGCTACCAAAGTATACAGGTTCAGTGATTACATAAATGGTTCAACCTGCGTAGCAAATTCCGTAACAGGAATACCGTCAGAAAGGAATGCATACGCTAATAATAATAATTGCAATTAGCTCTTGCACACTCCGCCGTAGCAACTTGCTGAACACAGATTGCACATAAATATGTGCTTCGATACATTATTGCGCATGAATACTACAACATTACACATTACACGACTACACATACACAATACACAACTACACATTACGTGCAACTACACCCTGTCTCGATAAAAATGATAGCACTTTAAACTTGTCATAACTCGGTCAAAAGTTATCAGATTGCTCTGAAATTTCATGACAACAACGGTATCCATATCAACACCAATCTGAAAATTTGTAGAGAAATGCAAGTAATTGCGACAAAATTATAGCTATTTTTAAAAAAGTGACGAAAAAAAAACTTTTTCACATAAGTTGTTACATATTGTGCCCTTACAGTCCAGTGACGACCAAGCAGACCATAAATTCAGTCACAACTGATGTTCAAAGTGTCCTCCTGGGTTTCATCAACATTGTAAGACGTGGTTATATCCTCTAGACCCTCAGATATGAAGTGTAGAGTCTACACCTCTACTGGAGAAACGCGTTTATCATACCGGTATTCGTTAGGAATCACACGTCGACTCGTATGCTTGAATAGTGGCTGTTGTTGGATCACAAAAACATGGATCAAGCAATCGAACAGTAGCGTCCCCGTCATCTGTCATGTGTATGCGAACAAGGAGGGGACTATAACCATCAGCTGGGACTGATTTTCGGGACTGCTTCGTTTTAACTTGACATTAAGCACACAATACGCAGCAACTAATGTTGGAAACTTTTTGTACTTCTTTTTAAACAGCGATAATTTTGTCAAAATGACTCACATTTCTCTACAAATTTTCAAATTGGTGTAGATATGGTTGCAGTTGCTGTATATAAAATTTCAGATTAATCTGATACTTTTTGACCGCATTATGACAAGCTTAAAGTGTTATCATTTTCATCGAGACATACATGTATAATATGCATGTCAATGTACCATTACATGCAAATATACGCACGTCGACGAGATCGGAGATGAGAGATACGCGGATGAACCAGTCGAGCTTCATATGCTCGTTCTCCAGAATGTTCTACAAGAGAAGAAAATTAAGGCTAATCACCTCCAAATGATAACTGATAAATAGTGAATGCATTGCCTTTTTGGCATTTAAAAGTACGTCAACTTTCTTCCAGATCGTGTTCAGCACTTGTAATCAAATGATTCAACTTTTAAAATGTAAACAGTGAAAATATTGCTAACTGATGGAAGGCCCGATCGAAAAACACGCTCATAATTGTAGTAGGAACCTACTAGACACTAAATGCCAGTAAAGACTATTTTATCATAATACAGTACATTTTGGTCTAGTGAACTTTAGTAAAATAATGGGCGGTGCGAGTGACGCAGATTGTCCACATGCACTGACCCTCAGCCGGCCCCTGCTGCAGCGCTGCACGACGTAGCAAATGTGGTCCGGGTCGATGCACGCGCCGAAGAAGCCCTGGATGTTGTCGTTGATCAGATCTCGCAACTACAGCCGATCAGCATTATCAATAAACTCTTTCTGGGTTTAGTTGTTGCCTATGATCCCGCGGATTATATTTTTGCTCAACAAACTAAACTCAAATACATCACTTTGTTTCTATTTTGGCTTAGTCCAGAATTCTAATTTATTGACTAAGGGTAGGAAATAAACAAAAGCAAAAATCCTTTCTTGATCATGGGCCGATAGAACAGAAAACATCTGGCGAAGTGAGAGCAGCCATGGGCAAGATGAAGTGCGACAAGGCAGCAGGACCAACGGGCCTTGTCTCAGAAATGTTTAAGACTGCAGGGGAGATAGGAATACAGTGGATGACTGATCTACGTAATGCAGCTGTGAGGGAAGGGAAGATAACGAATGATTGGACTAGGAGTTGGATGATGGGCATATATCAAAGAAAGGGAGATGCATTGGACTGTGGATCGTACAGAGGGATAAAGTTGCTAGAGCATGCAATGAAAGTGTTGGAGAGAGTTATGGAAGGAAGAATTAGGAAGAAGGTGAATATTGATGATATGCAATTCGGCTTCAGATCAGGGAAAAGCACAACAGATGCAATTTTCAGAGTGCAGCAGTTGCAAGAGAAATACTTAGCAAAGAAAAAGTAGTTGTGGATGGCTTTCGTGGATCTAGGAAAGGCTTCTGACAGAATCCCACGTGAAGTGATATGGTGGGCACTAAGGGAACTTGGTGCGGAAGAGTATATTATATTAGTCATACAGGCTATGTATGCAGGAGCACAGACGCAGTTAAAGTAAAAGGGGGTGAGAGCAAACTGTTTGAAGTGAAGATTAAAGTACACCAGGGCACCGTGCTTAGCCCACTGCTATTTATAATTGTTCTGCAAGCAACATCCAAGAAATTCCGGAAGGCCTATCATATGAGCTACTATACGCCGATGATTTAGCGACAGCGGAGGAGTCGGAAGAGCTGCTGATGAAGAGAGTAATGATACAGAAAGAAAGTTTGGAAGCGAAGGGATTTTGGGTTAACTTTAAGAAAACTATGGTGATGCAAAGAAAATTGGAGATAAATCATCCGCTCAGGAAAATATCCATGTAGAGTATGCAGGGGAAGAGTGGGTTTAAACGCAATCAAATGTTGTAAGTGCAGGAAGTGGATTCACAAAAAGTGTAGTGAAATGAAAGGAAGATTGAAGGAAGATCCACTTTTGCAGTGCTCGGTGTGTATCAAGGGTGTAGACAACAGTGTTAAGACTGAGGAGAAGTATGTGATGCTTGAGGAGGGGTGTAACATGGAGCGTGTGAGTAGTTGCTGTTACCTGGGAGATATGATTGGTTGCGGAGGGGGAGCAGAGGATGCAGCAAGGGCTAGGGTGAGAAGTGCCTGAGCAAACTTTAAAAAACTGGGACCCATCTTAACAGCAAGGGGTGTTTCATTGAAACTGAAAGGAAAATTCTACAAAATGTGTGTGCAAAGTACTTTGGTATATAGAAGTGAGACATGGCCAGCGAGGGGGGAGGATCTTCAGAGATTAGAGAGG
>JAQIWG010009867.1:0-10352 GCA_034695025.1 Chamaedrilus cognettii
GAGTCTGGTGGAGGGGCTGAGGATGGCGATGGACAGGGATGGTTGGCGGGAGTTCGCCACGAGCCGCTGCTGCTCAAACGAATAAGGAGGGAGAGGAGGGAGGAGGACTCAACAAAGATCTTCCATCAATACTCACAATCGTGTTCTCTAACGTCAATACTTTCAAGCACGTATATATCCAACTATGCGTTCAATATCCAAAGCAACAGCTCATATTCAAGCTATAAAAATGTGGCAAACACTACAACAACGGCAAGTCGGGCAGAGTGGTCCGAAAGGGTTAATAGAACCAAAAACTCAACGTTTTGCAACAGTGCCTACTCTCCGGGCATAACCCTGCAACGGACTGCGCATGTTTTTGCTCGCACGTGCTATTGAACAATTCTAAAAATGACAACTGGCAGGACAATATGGCATTGACTTACAAACAGAAAAAAGATTAACTTTTATCGGGGATTACAGCTCCCTCGCTATGTTTATTGCTTACCTGTGGTACTAATAGTGACGTCATCGCTACGAAATTTTTCAGAGATGTTGGAAATTAAATTTCATATAAAACATGTATCTCGGATTTGTAATATCTGAAAAAGTTAAAAATCTGCAGCGACTGGCTACTTATATATGGAACGACCCACGTATTATTATGTAAACTTGATGTTTAACTTAACTGAAACTTAACCCAAACCGTAACTTGTTAACCCTAACTTGCTAATCCTAACGGAGCCCAAACCCTCACTTCGTCGTGAATGCAAAATGGCCTGAGAGATATCCATTCAAGAACTAACGGACATTCACTCCACATGGCCTTTTTAATACTTTGGACTTATATCGGACTCTGGTTCGATTTCGAGTGATTGAAAAGGGCGTCAAAACGCATTCTACTCCTTAACTTTTTTTAGCCTGACGTGCAAAGCAGACTAAATAACTAATATCAACAATATATCTTTTAAAGACAAACCAATTAGTTTACTCGATTTTCAGGATCGTTTTAATTGTTTCAATAAACGCATTTAACAAAATAGATCGAACTTTTTTGCGGTCTAAATATAGCAACTATTTTAAGGTGTTCACCAAATTTCATGATTGCAATGACGTCACGTTGACGTATCATTGTTAATCTTGTTGTGTCTGCCTTGTTGGTGAATAAAAGGTGTATATATTAACCAAGCAAGATAATTCGATATCAATTTAAACAAAAAATCGTTGATAGTGACACCTAGCGATTAAGCACAAACGAAGTTTGATATAGTCATATTAGATCTACACAATAGACCTACAACACACAAAGCACAGTGAAACAAGTTAATTAAACTTAAAAAAGAATTAAAAGCACGTTTTAATTTATAAGGCGTGAGCTTGGCAAAGTAAGACTGTGTTAATTCGCGACAGATTTAGCAAAAACCAATCATTGAAACTGCATAGCACACAGTGAAAAATGCAAGATTCTGGGTGAGTAGCAAGAACGGCAACAAGCGCTAGCCCTGCTTAGTGTAATATTGTCGTTTTATCTAACAATATAAGTTTAGTCAATATAGAAGAGCAGAATAGATAGGTTTTATTAAAGGTGTACTAGATACAGAATAGTATGGTTGTGTGGTTACTATACAGACTGGCAGTTAGTATTCTACAATGATGTTAATCTGAGCCGAGACCAGCCCGCTGCCAAAGAGGCGCGGTAAATAAATAGAAAATTGTTCGCAGGCAGTTGGTCGGCAGTTCTCGCGACCTTACAAGGGCACGCTTGCTCCTTATAGTGTGCCCCGATCTGCGTCGATCGCAAGATACAGCGTTAGCAGCGCTAGAGCTTGCAGCCAACCGCTAGCAACTCCTGCATGCCACGGGCGCTAAGCCCCGGGTATAGGAAGAGACCGCGCGTTTTTGCGAGAACCTCTACTACTCCCTATTTCTCTACTCCTAACTTATCTACTGCTAACCAAGGAATCCCTGAGATCAAATTAAAGAGCGATGCCGTACTTAGTCTTCGAGTTGCTTGTTCCTAAATAAGAACAGCTTGTTTCCTAAATTCAAACTGAAACAATTTCAAAGGTAACATAGAATGTTATACATAAGATGGTGGAGATAGACTTCAAGTCATCTTAGATTACCTTGGATTACGCTCACTTTAATCGAAATACCATCGGATTACAACACAATCTTTAAAGGTCGACATTCGCAATGTCATAACTTTCGTCATGAAAAAGGCAAAACAGTTGCGATCCGTCGATCTGAACAACGGATCAAGGGTGTTCAATCTGGGATAATCACCGAAAAATGCACCGGATCAAAAATTCGTAAATCAATGAAATTACGAAACGTAAAATGGCGTCGACCCTCATATAGCCTTCGCACCAAACGGATAAGTTCGATTCACTATTTGCGACTGGATACCAAAAAGCGATCCGATAGAGAGGTCCCAACAAACGTATCGTAAAATTTTAAGTTTAAGAAACAGACTTACGTCAATTACGTCAATTATGTTAATTTCGATACCCTATGTGCTAAAAAGACCCCGATCAAAACCAAGATCATTTCAGGGAATTATAAAGACTTTAGGATGATAATGTCCCATCGTACGCACTAAAACGCCATAGCAAAAATTAATTCAGACGTTGCCATGCAATAAAAACAACTTACAGTGGTCAGAGGGGGATAGTATCAATCTAAAAGCACCTAACCACAAGGGAAATATTGTTAACTTCCCCACCCATCTGGTAACACATGCGTGGGACCCTAACCCATTCGACAACAAGGCATGTAGCGACCAGGGGTAAGCCCTCCTCTGGTCACGCTGTAGCGACGTCATTTCCCCCCCCCCTTCCTGCCTTCCTCCCTTCCTCCCTAACCCTCCCCCCTCCCGGCTGTGCTTCCCTATAGCGATCCGGTGTGGAACCGGTGTGGAACCGGTGTAGAACCGGTGTGGAATCGGTGTGGACCCGATGTCGAACCGGTGCGAACCGGTGTGTTCTAGTCCGGGTCACCCAGGGAGGTATGCTAGGGGTGTTTTTTTGATTTATAGGGGGTCCCAAGGAGCCGGATCACTAAAAAGTTAGGGGGAAACGATCTAGTGTGGGAAAAGTTGGGGATTTTCGCCCCAACATGCCCCAAACCCTCGGGCGGCCCAGGGCCCGTCATGTTCGCGCCGCCACCTTCGGAAACGGAGGCCGACAAATCCCCCGCGCTCCGGAGCGACCGCTTCAGTCCGCGCTCGGTCTGAACATCCCGAACCGCGCAGACGTGGCCCACGGGTCGGGCGAAAAGCTGCCCGAGCGTTTACCGGTGCCGCTGAGGCGACCTATGGCCACAGCGGGCCGGCGACGACGCGGAAGCGCTTCAGGAAGCCTTTGGATCCCTGACTCATGTAATCGTCACTCCACGTCTAAGTGGATCACCGCGTTTCCGCCGGAAACACCGGCTTTGTGTTTGCGCGACACGAATTTCACTCACGGCCACCGTCCGTGGCGGCAAGTTTCGAGTGGCCGGTCTTCGACCCGATCATCACCGATTTTCTGTGGCGTCGTAATCGTCCATTCGACGGATCCCTTGATAACCTTTCACCACGACCCAACCCACTTCGCCCAACATTTCCCGCAAACAGCGCGGAGCAAAGAAACGATCCAACACGTCATGAACGGGAACTAAATCGCGCAATCATGAAACACCAGGAAGAGCTGGAGCTGAAGAGCTAGCTCAACAATAGCAGCAGCTAGCTCAACAACAGCGACAGCAGCTCAAAAACAGCAGCAGGTAGCAGCTAAGATCGCACTCGTCGGAATTCTCCACGATGACGCCAAGAAGTGATTCCGCACACTCGAGATCGAAGACCCAGTCCGAGACGGACAACAACCCCACCCAGCAGGCACAATCGTAACCCTCGAAAGCTTCAGGGCGGCCTTCCTGGCACGCTTCCAACGGGATCAGGCGGACCTGGGGCGCGAGCAGGCATCCATGTAAGCAGCACCCGGCCAGTCGGCAGAAGACTTCCTGAACAAGCTGCAGGAAGTAGCCGATCGTGCGAGAACAACCAACGACCAAATGCTCTCCGCAGCCATCGCGAGACTACACGAGGATGCGAAAATATTTTGCCTCACGAACTGCTCACCTTGCGCTACGTGCAGAAGTGGGCTAATATTTTTGATGTTTATTCCAAAGCCAAAAAAACGGAGATGATCAATACGCTGGGTCGTCTGGAAAAGGCGGCAGAGCGTCTGAGCGTGCGAGCCGTGTCCCCGGCACCACAGTCAGAGACACGTTCGCCTGCATCAGATCAGCCGTCCCCACGCACAGTTCGATTGACCGAAGATACTCCGACACAACGCGAGCGCAGTCCGCAACCCGCATGGAGTCCGAGATCGCAACCTGGGGGGACTTCCGGGCGCGGTCAACCATGGCGTGACCACGCCTGGCGCGGCCCCAGAAACCGCGGCTGGGGCAACCGTGGCTGGAGCAATCGCGGTGGATCCCAGCAACAATCCAAACAAGCAGGTGCGTTTGGGGGGTACAGCAGCGGTGATGAGTCGCAGGCGTATGCACCCTACTATCCTCCATAAACCAAGGCGGCACTGTGTACTACAACAGTGCACGACAGACGGTACCATGCAATATCGCGTGCCGTAATTGCGGCCGATCACGAATTTGGTCAGTGCCCGGTTTGGGGCAGTACGTGCCGTGACTGCGGCAAGCCGAACCACTGGAGTCAGGTGTGCCGCAGTCGACCCGCAACGGGACAAATTTGAAGGGCCCCAAACCGACGGGCAACGCTCACGAAAGGGCAACGGTTATGGGCAACCAATGCCTGACGACAACACAAATTTGACAATACTATGGACGTTGTAAGAAAAAATATGAAAGATGAAAATTTAATCGAAAACGATGGATCCGATGGCACAAGTATGCTTTGGGTAAAATTTGCAATAAATTTCCGGATCCAATTTTTAGTAACGTGTTGCTTAGCTGCCGTGTGGCAGCCAACTGTTCATAGTGGGCACCCACATCGCAAAACAAAAAGGTTTAGTAACGCAAAAGCTTCAAAAAGGGATCCCAACCACATTATAGTTGCAAATTTCAAAGTTGCCCGATAGACTCCCAGGTTCGTTTGAAAGTGCAAATAGGGGTAGTGACAATCTTGGAAATGGGACTCCTGCGTCAAAAACTTGTTACAAAATGTAATCTTAGCATTGCGCATCAAGAGAAAAAAAGGGGTAGATTTGTTGAACGATCAAAAAGTGGTACATAATATAGGATCAAAGATCCCATTTGTGGAAATGAAGGATTACTTGAGCGTTGCGGTGGTGCAATTCACCTTCGTCACACCACCTGTGGCAACAAGGGCAGTGACTGTGAAACCGCGTGTGGATAAAAAAGGGGTACCCCTTGAAATAATTCCCCTTTCATGCCCTATTATTGGTATAACAGTACACACTACACCAATTCTTCGAAATGGTGTTTTCAGTGCCTTATCACAGAACAACACAGATCAATATGCCAGATTGCATCAAAATATGCCAATCGGATACGGAGTTTGGAGTGAAAAGACAAGGACTCACAAAAGCCAGAAAACCAACATTGATTGCGGTGTTTGCAACGCCGTAGAGGCAACACTACGTGAGGGCAGTAGTAACACTGTCCCCAAAAACGTGCCGGTCGACCACGGTCGGCCAGGGAGACTGAAATTAGCGGCTACGGCCAACACGGTCCAGTCACGGCAAGAAACTACAGAAACAAACGCCAATGCAGGGGTACTTGCGAGATCTACCGCAGGTCCGGTGCATAAAGACCACACGCCCGAAACCGGATTATTCGGATATCGGACAATACCCAACTTGGGCTGGGACATGCAAAAATGCAGAATACCAGAATCGGAAGAGCGCAATTTCAAGGAGTTAGTAGAACAAGACTCAGACGTTTTTGCTCTCGACAATTTTAAATTAACTAGTTGTACCCTACGCATGCTCAAATTGAGACCAAAAGACGCAAATGAAAAACCGTTTCGAGCTCGAGTCTACCCGCAGTCAAGTGCTGATAGAGACGAGACCGAAAGACAAATTCACGATTTAATGAAATGCGGTTTTATCGAGCGAAATACCTCCCCATACAGTTGACCATGTTTTTTGGTTGACAAAGCAGGCGCACCGGAAAAAAGCCTTTCGCTTTTGACTTAGGAGAACCCAATAAAATTCTAGAACAGGACAGTTACGACGTACCCACAATTCCCGAAATTGTCGATAAAATAGGTTGTGCAAAATCTAAGTACTACACAAGTCTAGATTTGGTGACGGCTTTTAACCTAAATATTTTGCACCCAGATTCCAGGCAGTACCCAGCGTTCAACTGCACAAAGGGTCGTTTTTCGTGGAAACGCGCGCCCTTCTGGTTAATAAATTCCGGCCTGGGCCTAATGTCAAGGGTCGCGGAGGCTCTGGACCCTGAATCCGAGCTATTGCCATACGTCTGCGAGTATGTCGATGACTTAATTTTGTTTGCGCTCACAATTGAGTTGCATTTGGAGATGTTCAACGTATTTTCACGGCTTTCAGAGCCGCAAATTTTAAACTTTCTACTTAAAAGTCAGATTTCTTTAAAAAATCTGCAGATTTTGTTAGACACAGCTTTTCAGCAAAAGGGGTGCGTCCCAAAGAGAATTGATTGGCAGCTTTGCACGAAATACCTGTACCTCAAAACAAAAATGTACTAAAGAGTTGTTTAGAAGGGTTTTCAGACGAAGTATTCCGCTATACGCACGAAAGGTACGTTGTTTACAACAGTTACTACAACAGAATACACTGTTCGTGTGGGAAAACAAACACAACAACGCATTCATGGAGGTCAGGTTCATGTTGAAAAACGTACCAACACTAGCCTACCCAGACGAGTCTCAGAAAGGAGGAAATTTCTCTAACCACTGATGCGAGCCAAACCGCAGTAAGTTATGTCCTAGCTCAAGTTCAGCTACAGACGGTAGAGACCGTGAAATGTTAATAGCCTGCGGGGGGTATGCGCTGCGCGGCGCTGAGACCCGTTGGCCTTTGATTCACCTAGAAGCCTTGACAGTTCTGTTAGGCGTCAAAGCCTACCGTCATTACTTCGTCGGACGAAAGGTAATCGTCCGTACGGACAGTATGACAGTCCTCTGGATTAAGGAACTATGAAATCAAAGCACGGCAAGTCATTCAGATAAGTCTGTATTTAGATCAAATACCATCGCTAATCTTCAAACATGTTCCAGGACGTCTGAATTTGGTTGCCGATTGTTTGAGTCGCAGGTCTTACGAAGCACCCAAACCGCCGGACGACAAGGAAGGAGAGTTACTGGCTGAAGAATTAGCTTGTGTGACAGTTGCCGACCTTTGCGCAGGTTTGCTTCCGGACGACGACGAGTCGGAAAACACAGCAACCAACAGCGACGACGAAGACAGCGTCGACAAAGACAGCGACGACAAAAACAGAGACGACCCGGACAACAAAGACAGTATTGCAGTCAAAGACGTCGTTGGATGTTGTCAAGATGGTCGTTCAGAATGATGTTCTGAGTGTTGCAACGGATGGGTATGCACACGAAATCCAGTAGATATCCAAGAATGGACAACGGTGCAATCCAACGGAGACCTAGACGATATCCAAGACGGTAAAAGCGAGGTTGATTTCAGGTCGGAACGGGCCGACGAGTCGGTCAACAAAAAAATAAACAATAATTTGTATTGTAGCGTCGACTTATCCCCGCTCCGCCAAGTGTTGAACGCGATAAGTTCTACCTCAGTTTGCAATATCCCAAGCTGCGCGGATATCGCCGAAAACATCGCACACAAGGCGAGTGCATAGCAATTATAACACAGGAATCAGAGGGCGCAGGGGAGCAGCAGGTAAGCGAAGGCGAACATCCCGACGCTAGTCCATCACCGAACATGCATAGCAAATCACCTGATACAGCAGGTAAGTTGAGGGCCCTGCAAAAGAACGACAAACATTGGGGAGCTTTAATAACGTTACTAACAACGGGCAAACTGCCAAACAACAACGATAAGTTATGCGGTAAGTTAGTCGTGGAAAGCGATTGGTTTTACATCCACAACCAACAAATTCTACCTCGGGCGCGTTTCGCAAAGCACGCAAAAACCGCAAGACTGAAAAACCGATCGTCATATTATTTTAAAGCGATGAAATCGTGGTCCTACCAGACGCAGTGATCGGCGAAGTAATACACGCGTATCATGATTTGGATCGTGCCGAAATTTCCAGGCTGTCCGAAAACTTCAGCCGAAAACATTATTTTGATAATTTTTTTCAATGAGTGCATGATTTAGTCAACAAATACGCAATTTTCGCAAACGGCCAATCCCAGCCACCCCCACGCGCCAAGCTGGGAGAAACAAAGGTAACCAACAAATCCGGGGACATATATTCCATCAATATCCTAACCGGATTGAACACAACAACCACAGGTAGCAAATACGTGTTAACCATACAAGACAACTTCTCAAGGTACGTATGGTTATTCCCGTTACAAGACTTGACAAGCCAGACCATAGCTGATAGCCTGTTAATGGTTATTGCACAAGGGGGTGTCCCCGAAACTTTATTATCTGATTTGGGGACAAACCTTCACGGGGAAGTGACCTCACAGGTCTACAAAATACTTAGCAAAAAAAGTGAGCACAATGGCCTACACCCCAAAAGCATTAGGTTTAGCCGAAAGATTTCACCGAACCATGGGGGCGGCTATGCGATGCTTGCTCATTCAGTTTAAAGTGCAAGGAATAGAATGGGACAATCTGTTACCAATGATCGTGTGCTTTCAGAAACACGGTAGATGCGCTAACTCATATGTCTCCAAATGACGTTTGGCTCGGACGTAATGTCAGGATGCCAGTAGACATAAGTGATGTATATGGCGATAGTTCGGCTTTAGAGAGTTATTTTGTTTCTTTATTTCGGGGACTGAGCTAAGGTAGAATCAAACTCCGGTAGCAAGAGGTACGACATCGCTTTATTTAACACTGCAATTTCGAACTTGAAAGGTCTAGGTAAAGGTTCTAGAAAAGGTTTAGTAAAATGTTTTCTAGTAAATAGTAAAGGTTTTTCGTGAAGGATGTCGGGCCCGCGCGCTGTCAGCTTTTATACCGCGCTAGCGGCCCGACGCTCGCGGCATCTATCGCAACTTGCTCGCTGAGCGAAGACCTTGGAGCTGCTGTATAAATATTCATATCCTCTCTGTCCTCTTTATCCTCTATACTACACTGTCACGGCTTTTTTATGAGTTGCGGCTTAGCCGCGACTCATATTAAAATTAATTAATAAAAATTGATGAGTTCAAGGTTAATTAATTTTAAGATTGTCCTCAATCAGTAGCTCCAATGTCGTTGCTTTGCGTAACATTACATTCTGCGATGTTTGCAATTAAGGTCGGTTAAAAAACAATGAAATATGCTAAATTACTGTAGTCCGCAATATGCTTGCTACATATTTAGAACAACTAACACAATGTTACAAGGTAAAATGAATAAAATAACGCATGTAAACATGTTTTGTCAATTCGGTGTCGTGTGGTGACGTGGAGGGATTCGAACTGTGTGTAACGCTTCGGGCGTTCTGGTGACATCTTACATTATAAGTATTTAATACAAGGTATCATCACGCTCCTAACCTGTTGTAGGTATATGCTTAGAACAACAAGCTGCTCTATATATGCCTGCGATTGCTGTAGGCTAGTTTCTGTATTCTAAGATAACTAACGGAAGTCAATTTCGCGTGGCACACACTTGCACAAGATAAGTATACAGAAACAACTTTACTGGTAGGTTAATACACGAGCACTGTGTGCACAATGGGCACAAGGGTCCCAGGACATGCGCACTTATGTGATGGATGCTTCAAAACTATGTGGGTGGGATCGTTTTGTTGTTTCCGTTCTCGGGTTCCTACTCATAATTAACTGAGTTCCGGGTGGCGTGATGTTCAGTTTAGAGTTGCGATAGGTGATGTGCGATATGCGATATGCAAACGCGCCTTGCTTGGACTGAATAATGACGTGATAATGGACTTGGGCGTCGTGTCGGCGCTATGCATTGATTGAAACATACTAGAATGGATGCTCAAAAGGCGTTGCATGTTTAATACCGAGGATGGGTGTGAACTGCTTTGATGGAGATATTTATCTATAATGATTAAAGTAAAAAATTTATGTAAACATTCTACATATTTGCAGTAAAATAACACGTCAAGGTAACGTGAAGGCACACTAAACACTCCTGAAACACTCATGTATAACGAAGTCTCACGCTTATATGCAATGAAATCAAAGCAACACTCGATATATGTAGAGTTTCATCGCAGTTGATATAATATGACGTATCTACGGC
>JAQIWG010009868.1:0-10351 GCA_034695025.1 Chamaedrilus cognettii
TCAGCTAATTGATGCACCAGCTGCTTAAAAAGGATCGGCGGAAAGCCGTCAGGACCGGCTGATGATTTAAGTTTTAAATTGCCAATGCTTTTGATTAGCATTATATATAAGCATATTATAAGCCAGTGTACTTTAGTTCAAGTTCCGTAGTCTGTTTCAGTTACAGTTGCAGTTAGTCAATTAGTGGGGTTGTAGTTTAAGGATCGTCTAGTAACACATAATTTGACACCCCGGTTCTCTGCAGAGAGCCACGCACAAACCGCTCCCCTCTTCAGTCGACTTTTAAGATTACTCCGGGGAGTTGCCCCAGCAAGTTGGGGAACAAAGGAATGCAGCCCAGAGGTTCCCGGGCGAGCCGTATGCAAGACGACTAATGAAGGGGGAGCGGTTTTCTGGCGGCTCTCTTACGCAGAACCGGACTGCAATAGTCTTGGTTATAACACACGATCCTTGAACTTTCAACCCCCTCCCCCATCCCTACCCCGGAGAACTAAATACAGTAACTACCCTACATAGAAGCCAATTCTTTGTTCCCCGGCTAACAATAACAGTAGTTAACTAGGGGCTAGAGTTAACAAATATATTACTGAACACGGTGCCATGTTGCAGTAACTATCAGATAAACCACGAAGGTGCTCTGAATGATTAAAATGGCCCACTCAACTCGTCGAACATCACACACGGGTACCACGATACAGGGATTGCCGCGGATTTTTTATACTAACCTCACACGTCGATGTTGCATCTGGAAGGGATTGCTTCTTCTCTTCATCCTGAGTCTCGGCTTGACAGCATTATTTTACGATGGCAGAATCTCGCCGCATTCCACCAATAAGGCAAGCGTCACCCGCTACAAAGTGGACGCCAGACGGCATCACGGCACGTCAGACACCAGCAAAAAAAGCAGCCTCGTTCGTGAAGCAGCGCCCGAAAACCAACCGGGATCACACAATTTTAAAATGAAGTCCGTCGGCAAAAAAAAGAAAACAAATCCGTTGGACGTCTTAACATCCGATCAAAATGCAAACGCAGAAATCGCTCATCAAAATCCAAACGCACAAATCGATCGCGGGTCTCCGGGAACGGCAGTTGAACAAAGTCTTCCCACTTTGGCGAATTGCGACGAAACGCAACATTGGCTGCAGTTGCTTGCTAAATTTCTCACATACCGGTCGCTTCTTTGTGTGATCATCGGATGACAAGAGCTGATAGATCCAATACACCAAATTGAAGGGCTTTGGCTTCTGGGTATGTAACTATAAGACCAGTAATATGTTTTATATTTAAAACATGTTTAAGCTGTTAAAAATTCGGTTCTCCGACACATAAAAATTGTTTGCAATTGCATGAGCAATAAAATACTTTTTGGTGTATGTCTCAGGTAACAATGGGCCTACTAAGCTCAGACATGTCTCCGAAAGCTTTACATAAGTTTGACTCGGTTCATATTTTTGGGGCTTAATGTGGTGCGTACACAAAAATCTTTTAATTGCGTTTAGCTGCGTTCTGAATCTTACACTATTAAGCTATGATGCTGTAAGTGCCCGTAGGTAAGTGTTGCGAGTGCTTTTCGAGTCAGTTAAACATTAGTTATATCCGCGTTTATGTCATTAGGCCGATATTCGTTTATTTCTATTGCGAAATACACTTGGCGAATGTTGTTTTAGCAATGCCTTGATGAGAATTTAATTGCTACATGTAACTGGTAGGCTAGGCTACAAGGGACGCCGGACCTCAGTGAACAATGCCAGTTTACACATCGTGCGAAATTTTTCATCGCTTTTGTTAGCATTATTGCATTAATGTATGCTTTTCGCTTAGTCAGAAACTATTGAGCTAGAATTTGAGTCTAATTCGTCGCCCAGTAATCTAAGAACGCAACGGAAAGGAATAAACTAGGCCTTGAATAATTGTGTGTGAAAATTAACTCGATTCTTCTCAACCGTAGTTGGCAAGATTTACCGGTACATTGACACTTTTTGCTTCTTGCGACGTAAACACATGTCCGTATTGAGATATGCCTATGGTCCTGTACCGTCTTGTAGAATTTCTGCAAGGAATGACTCTTGAAACAATTCAAACTATTAGTCTAGACATAGCCATTAATTGGTATGTATATATTACACATGTCACATAATAATTAAGTTGTATTCGCTGCCAGACTGACTAATGGCAAAGCAGTACATAGGCTACTATTAAAAAATGTCTTTTTCGTCAAGGCTTACAATATAAACATTTTATTCACTATCAAGGCAGAAGACAATAAAAAAATAAATTTTTAAATAAACGTACAGAAAAAGTGTACGATAGCTCGTACGTCGTTAGCTAAGTGAAAATCACAAAATCAGGTGATAGTCTGGGTCGCTTTGCCGGGGGGGTTGGGGGGATTCGACCCCCCTCCCCTCAATCCAGCAGCTTATTGATAAGAGGGGGGGTCAAACCCCCCTAATCCCCCCGGCACCTTCCCTGGTTACCGTGTAAAAAAAGCCAGTGGCAGTGATGGGATTTGACCCCCCTTCCAATGATCTCTCGACCCCCCCTGAACCCCTCCTTATCATCATGGATGTGACATAATAAGTAAAAATGTGTATTTTGTGAAATTTGATAACTGTTAGTCAATTAGCAAGCAAATGAGTGAGAGCAATTGAGGGTCCATGTTGATGAAAGAATTGAGGTTGTGTAACGGTCTTTGAGATCCTGACCGTCCTCCCTGACTGCTAATCCTCCCCGCACCTGGCTGGTTCAAGTGAAGGAAAATGAAATAGGCCTATGACCATTGAATTTCGTGACTGATCCTTCGTCGCTGTAAGAATTTTCGCTCTCAACCCCCTCTCCCCCGCTCGTGAGTTGGGAGTTAATTTTGAGGCGCAATAGTGTATATAGAAAGCCAATGCCAAAGGCTAACCATGACCCTCTCTGACCACCTATGGCTGCGAAAATATTTCGTCACCACCCCCTCTCTCCCCCCTTCGCGACGAGTTGAAGCCCGAAATTATGCTGACCCTCTGATTATGCCTTCCTCATGATTTAATCACAAATTTGACCCTGGATGGATTTCACGCAGTGAACGAAATCGTCACGAATAATAGGCCAACGTGATGAGTCGAGCACTAACGACTGCGTTGATACGCTGTAGGAAGCGGCTAGTGGTGACAGTTCACCATGGCCTGATAAATCATAAAGTGCTCTCAATGTGTAACACAGGCTAAATATAATTGAGTCCAAAATGTTCATTTTAAGTTTTGCAACAACGTGCTCCATTGGCAAATAGCCAGGGCAGAATTGACACTGTGTAACAATTTTGGTATCAAATGTGTTAAACAATTTCATAAAAACTCTGCTCCATGGATGATCAATGGACTTTGCACCGGACATAGTAAGCGGTGGTAAGGCTTCCTGCGCGTAAGTTGCGGGGGCAGGGTAGAGCGACATTAAAAATCAGATTGAGAGTAACAATGGGTTTACCTTGTTTCCTAAACTTTTCGTACACAGCGTTGAAACTCGAGTAATACTTCAGTTTTGATCTGTTGTGGTAGAATTTATTAAATCTAATACCGGCAGCAGCATGCAATGGCGCATTCTGCTACCAATGGCTAGCTTTAATGGCGGCGCAAGACAGAAAAATGTGGGCTGGAGCAGTGAACGAACGATCAAAAATGTGCATCAATTTAGATTTTGCTTGCTTCGCTCCGGATCATAATTTTTTCCATTATTAGGGGAAATCAAAAAAAATCCGACCTTCTCCATAGTCGCATCATGAAGCTTTACTGAGAAATTTTAAATTTACCATTTAGTAATATTGGGTATTTTAAATACGCCTTAAATATTGTAAAACATAGCATCAAATTTGTTTACTGACCGTTTGAGAAAAAAATCGATCGCCCGTCTGAGGAAGACAAGTTTCGGCTCCTAGGCTGCTGCGTTGATGGTACTGTGCATATTGTTGACACTTCGCCAGCAGAGAGAGTGAAAACAATTGTATGGAGACGATCTCCATTAGCTGGTTGTCTTTATCTGTTGGTGTAGTTTTCAAATTTATTAGAAAAAAATCAAAATGAAGAACACAACAAAATTTCGGAGAAGCAGCATAAGACGAGATGGGTGAAAAATGTAGGGACGAGGGCGCAAAGTAATTTGGAAGATAATTGCTTCCGGTTTCGAAGTGGGTCCGCCACTGATTAGGGTGAGCAGATTAATTTGTACATTTGTGCATTTAAGTTCAGTCAATTTGGCCAAAAAATCCTGTAGAAGAAAGTTTCACGGGGGAGGGAAGAGCACCATTCTCATACTTTTGCCTCGGATTTGAGAAAACCGCAATACGCCACTATAATGAGTGCATCCAGGCCACTGCGCGCCCAGACTGTGATGAGCACATGAGTGCATTCAGGCCACTTCGGGCCCAGGCTGTGATGACGGAGCAGGACATAGTTGCTGCAGACGAGCTGAAGAGATTCTGTCAGCAACTCGTCCACCACGGACAGTTTAAATCTGTACGGTACTTCAGAGTTGGCAGCATGACAGATATTCCGTATAACGCAATAAGCATGCACGAATGTGGTCTTGACCTTGACGAGTTGGATCGAGACGTCATGCATTATTCGCTTAACCGCTATGCCTTCCCGTTGACTCAAGTTGTTCCTGCTAAGTACCGAGGAGCAGTGTACAGAATTTATTCAGACGGCGTGCATCCCGGCTACTCTAGACTGGTAGAACAGAGGAGCGGAGCCGAACTTAAGTATCTGAAAAGTCATTTAGAATATAAAGATTATTCCACTCGACACGGCCCTGCCCAGCGATATAACACGGTGGTTGCGCTCAAACTAAAAACAACCGCTTACCATAATGCAGTTGATGACATTGTCAGATTGAGCGACGATGTCTACGCCATGCACTGTCCGTACTGGCCCGTAGAGGCGTCCGAGTGGATCACGCGTACACGCCGTCACGCCTGTCCGTCTAAGTCTGTCATCAAACAAGTCGTCAGATACGGATGCGACTTCGTTGGTGTAGCGCACAAATTGAGTTGCAATAGAGAGAACGAGACTGAATGGAGGTTTTCTTTCTCAAAGGCAGAAGTGATTATAATTCGCGGGTGGACGAGGTCACAGAGAATTGTTTATCGAGTACTTAGATTTATTTACAAGATAATTGTACAAAAAGCAAAGCATAGAAACAAAGAGTCTGTTTTGTGCACTTATTACTTTAAAACCTTAATGCTCTGGGCTTGTGAGAATCTGGTCAAACATTTTTGGACCGAACGTTCTTTGGTGCATGCTGTGCAGCAACTGCTGATAGAAATGGCTGAGTCATTAACGTGGAAGTTCTGCCGCAACTATTTCATACCAGCCAACAACATGATGGATCACCTGATATACACTGATGTATCCAACGATGTCTCAGCTCTATGCGAAGCCTCTGCATCGCTGCGTTTAATTTCGCATGCGGTGGCAGTATGCTCACATGATGAGAGCATTGTGATTATCAGCTCTCCCGTTGCCGAAATGCCGAATTGGATTCTTAGAAGCTTAGTGATTTTAGATCGAGTTTTAAATGGCAATGACGACTTTCAAAATCTGGAATCCAATAGTTTTACATCTCAAATGCATTTAGCCTTAATTCAAGAACTTGGTGATTTTCACCGCGGACTCACTTGTCACCGAGAAGCAGCCACCCGTCACACAGCCAGAGCAAAATGTCTGCGTCAAGCAGAGGAATATTTCAGTGCCGCTACGAGACTGCATCGACATGCGGATCGTAGTTTAAGTAGCATCACGGAAACAATCGTTAATGAGATCCACAATATATTTGCCGGATATCACTTCGATCCAAATAACGAGCGTAGACTGGTTTTGGAGACCGCAACCAAGAGCTACTTTTTGCGTTGCCAATTGATTGCTGAGCGCAAAAAAACGATGAAAATAAAGCATTTACTATTCAAAAGAAATCCTCAAAACACTAATTCTGAGCCATTTGAAATTATTGGGCAAGCCGGTGAAAAGCTAGAAATTGTTGTTCATGATATGTTACGTGGTACAGGAGTAAAAAAAAAAACGACATTGCATTTTTTCCGAGAGTGGCCAGGTCGCAGTCCGTCGGTGAATGTGTCATGGTTCATCGCCAAGGCGTACCTAGCCAATCTTTATTATACACAATGTCACTACACGGCGGCGCTTGAGACGTGCAACGAAACAGTGAAAGTACAAAAGCGTTCGGAGGGAAACCGTCGATTTGCGGAGTTTACATTTCCAGTGTTGCTGTCGACGCAGTGGACATCAGTTTACGACAAAGAACTCCAAGCGCTGCTCGGATTGTGTTCGCTCTGCGCGTTTGTGTCAAATATAACAGACGCGCGCTCTGTGTGCCTCGCTATAAGTCCAATCGAGTTTGTTCTCTATCTCAAGGCACGCTGTGCCCTCGATCTGCACTACGCGGGCGATGCACCACAACTATATCCCAAGGAATTCGAAACATATATAAAGCAATATGCGTCTCAATACCAAACTGGCATGACCAGTCGAGAAATATGTCGCGCTTCATTGTTCATCAGGGTCATCCAGTGTTTACTGCAATAAAGCTAATATGAACTACGATGCAGATCTAAGATTTCATGCTCTTGCTTGATCATTATGATGTATATATTTTAACCTTGAACTTACACAACACTGTGTTATGAGCTTTGAATCCGATTCCAAAGTCCGATTCCTTTACTTCTACTTATAGAGCTATAGCGAACCCTTTCTCTACGAGAGATAAAGGGAATTTAAGGGTAGCTTAAAAGGGCCAATCGATTAGGGACGACATCTAACGTGTATTATATTCTAAAGACAATTATTTGTTTTCACGCAAAGTAATGTTGATTTAATATAAATATGAACGATTGAATGTGCGATTTGATATTGCGTTAAATTTAAGACGCTTAGAATTCCAGTGTTGCTGTCGACGCAGTGGACAGCAGTTTACGACAAAGAACTCCAAGCGCTGCTCGGATTGCGTTCGCTCTGCGCTTTTGTGTTAAATATAACAGACGCGCTCTGTGTGTCTCGCTATAAGTCCAATCGAGTTTGTTCTCTATCTCAGGGCACGCTGCGCCCTCGATCTACACTACGCGGGCGATGCGCCACAATTGTATCTCAAGAAATTCGGCACATATATGCTTCGTACATTATTGGCTATTTGAAATAGGCGTAAATAGAGCGCATTTTTGTATGACAGTTGTGGATGGCCTTCAAATTCCTTCCTCACTGAGGAAAGTTTCTTAGATTATATTATGATAACGCCCGCTTCCATGCGATCTGCCCACTTATCAGCAGTGGGAGCGCTAGTTTCAATTTTTGGGAGCAGTAGGAGCGCCGCTCCCGTGCTCTCCCGCCACTTTGACTATTGACCTACCTTTCTCGTTTTTGCTCTTGAGTTTTTTCAAGTAAAATTCATATAACATGTATGTTGCTCCACAGAACATGCTATATGAATTTTCCCGTAAAGTTCGGTATTTCAACAGAATTCGGATTAAAATGCTGATTTATTAAAAGATTCACAGCCTTTTTACAAGTCCTGCATGGCAGCCGGCAATTGTCCAAGACGTCTCTTCCTACATAATATTCAAGCATTTATTTCATAGTGCTAAAAAAAATTGGTTTGTTATGATTCATGTAAGAAGTCTCTCAAATAGACCCCAATTTAAATTATTTTAAAACAAATTAGGTCGATCAACATGTTTTCAAAATCCGGAAGTAAAATCGGTTTGCGGAAAGGCCCGTGTCTCTTATTAAAATTTGTTTGGTTTTATGTAGATGTAGCTTCTACATGTAGCTCCGATCGCCGTGAGTCAATTGAGAGGTCCTGTGAAAGCCAGGAAGCGCTGAACTCCCGGTTTGATACAGAATTTGCGTCAGAGAGAGCAATTTAAACAAACGTGTTAAGGAACAAGGCCCGAGCGTATTTTGAGTTGTACACCTCCAAACCGGGGTATGTTGCGAGTTTGCGGGTATATAATCTACAAATGTTTCTTCAATTATCTCAATAGTTGCCTTTATTCAATAGGCGATGATTGTTCCAGTTCCGCTCAGCGGAACTAGATGGCTTGATCAATAGTCGACATCGTTTGTCAGTCCTACATCAGTGCACAGATGTCGCCGGTGTCCATTTTACCAGAGTGAGTAGCCTATCCCATACGGAGACACCACATGTAACCCACATGTGACCCACATGTGACCCACATGTGACTCACATGTGGTTCACATGTGGCCATACGTGGATTTGTAACACCCACATGTAATCACATGTGGGTCATATGTGGGATCACATTTGGTCCTATGTGGTATCAGATGACCCCACATGTGGGTCACATGTGGACAAAAATTTCTACGTGTGACCTTATGTGACCCAGATGTGACTTGCATGTGGATCACATGTGGGTCATATGTGGAAAACATGTTGTTGTTCCCAAGCTACGTATGAATCACACGATTTTCGCATGTGACTCACATGTGGGTCACATGTGGAGATCATGTGCTTTTTCCGTAAGGGATTTATTCGGCGGTCAAGATATCCATCTTTTCCCTCCGATTACGCATTAGCATGGGGAACCTTGGATTCGCGTGCTATTGCTAGCATCGTAGAGTTAAATTCAAAGCATCGCGCTTCTCGAACAGTGGTAGCTAGCTATCCCCGTGAAATGTTCTCAGACTAAAACGTGATCCGTAGGATCGTCAAAAAGCGTTACATCACATTTTCACATCTGGTTTTTTCAAAGAAAGCATACACAGAACAGAATCCCAGAATGCATGCACACAAAAACACAAAATAAATAATTTTAACAACAAAGTGCAAGATACATAGTGCAGTAATGTTAGTGATACAAAATTATTAGCCAGGCAGCTATATGGTGGATAAAGCTTCTTGAGAAAAATCTCCGAATGCAAGAAGAGAGCGCTTTGATTGATCCGACGTTCTAGCCTCCTGAACGGCCAATTCTTCAGCTTTATTCAAATAGAATGACATAGTGACAATGTGGGACTTGTAACGGGGATCATTTTCAGTGCGGAGATCAGTCAATTCGTCAAAAATTGATAGTTTAGATGTGTGCCTTCATTGCGCAACAAACAGGTTTAAATTTCGCGCGATTCCGTCAACTATTAACGAAGATAAATAACCGTATCCAAAAGATTCTGGTTTTTCAGAACACCGTGTAAAATGATATAAAAATTTATATTTATAGTATATAGGCCGATTCTTAGCTGTTTTGCTATTTTGTATTTGCGATTTTTAACATCTGTTCATAGAACATTGTTGCTTAGTAGGTCTGCTGTATATATAGCCTATGCTGGTATCTTAATCCTATATTTAACTAGCTGCCAAGACCCGCTTCGCTGGGTCGTCCAACATCGATTCTTCTCGTTATCATGACTAATACATAAGCCTAGTGCAGTTTTCTTCATCAACTCGACCTCATATATCACCCTCTATCACTCATCGAGAGAAGATCCGCGCGAGACGACTCAGCGAAACGGGTCATGGCCGCCAGTATGTTTTAGTTGCTATGCTAAGCATGAAACCGTCGGCGACAATAACGCTTTCCAAAAAAAATTGAAATTTGTGCTTAATAACAAAAAAATCGAAAAGGCATATGCAGCCTTTCTGACTTGAGCTTGGCTGTAATAACACTTATTTCACAAAAGGCCTATTCTCCTTGACTCCAGTTATTATACGCTCTAGGCCCAGTATAGTTTATAGGACTATCTACAATATTTCGTAGACGAATTGTGTTAGGCCAAATCGTTGGCATAACGACACATCACAGCCATGCATAACCGGATTGCAGTCGGTTTAGTCATCGTTACACACACTTTTAAACTCTCAAAACACCAACACCCTCAGTTATCGTACGCCCGACCGTACAGCGCTGGCTCGGTCGCTCCCCCGTCCGTACAAACATTCTTTCATATATATAAAGATTTTATGCGCCATCGTCCCGAGCCACTTGAAGACCCTTTTGGGGTCGGATGTAACCCGAGAGCCGCCTATTACAGAGCACTACCGTAGGCTGCAGTGTTGACAAATGTACTGTATTTTTTATTGCACGAAAATTTGACCGTTTATTGGCCTTTGTACGCTGCACGACGTTGGGTTAATGGAATTTCCTGGTATTTCGTACGATAATTTGGATGTAGTTGAATAGTTTATTGCTAGTAAGCTAAGTTCATTTTGTGAAGTTGCGATAAAAAGCGATTTTTTCCTTAAAAACATAATAAGTTGTTAGGAATATGGCCAATCTGTCTAAAAACCATTAAGATCAGCAAGTACGGCGCTAAAAAATTAAAAGTAAAGATGCGGGGCGTTTTTCGGTCAGCGG
>JAQIWG010009869.1:0-10350 GCA_034695025.1 Chamaedrilus cognettii
ACTTCATAGTTACTTCATAGTTACTTCATAGTTACTTCATAGTTACTTCATAGTTACTTCATAGTTACTTCATAGTTCGACGAAGCAGGCCTCAACTCTAAACCACAGAAATGGTTGTGAATGGAGTTGCGAACACCTGTAAAAATCACTTTGAAGTTCAGTTCAGTAAGTAGACATATACCGAAGGAAACCGACTTTGCAATATGTACAGACAGATTAGCTACTCAAAACGATGATTTCGATATCACAATCAAGCTATGATTATATCTGCATCTCATACGCAATTTTATTGTATCGATCGTGCATAATCGAGAAGCTGTTGGTCCAACGCGGTAAACATTTAGGATTACAATATCTCACGGTCATCTGTATACGCATCAAAAAGAGTGTGAGAGAAGACGATAAAAATTTAAACGGGCCTATTACCCCACTTGGCTGCTTAGCCCCCCCCCCCTCCACCCCCCCCCACACTTCTCTCCTCCATCCCCCCCCCCTCCCCCCCACTTCTCTGTTAGCGGTGCCAGTGATGGCAGACAGTGGCGCTACCGGCGACGCTAATTATCAATGCAGTGCACCGGCTGAACCCGCGCTAAGCCTGTCAACATTATCGGAGAGTCCACGTGCTCCAAATGCACGACATTCTAGCCTGTACTGCATCGCAGTGACAGTTATATTTCACAAGATGTGAGAATTTCTCAGCCAACGCGCGGTCGAGTATTGTTAAAATATTGAGCTGTCTCGTTGTTTTTAGACGAAGCGACACGTTTTTTTCAAATGACATTATCTTCTAGAGATATTTTTGCGAGAAATCTTCCCTTGTTATTCTTTTGGTTCGAAATCTCGCTCGGATTTTATAACGATTCCTATTGTTGGCTCATCGCATGACACTTTTTGATATGCGCTCTTGCTATTTATCGTGATCTGTGGGTGAAAAATCCCAGAATATAGGAACCTGCCGGGGAATAAAGAATTCAATCGCAGCTCACAGAGCGTCTCGGGCTGGTCGTAAGAGGCGACTACAGAAGAGGGAGCCATTCTTTGCTTGGCCCCGAGACACTGAACCGGACTGTATTAGTCTTCGTTGCAACACGCGGCCCTAAAACTAAAAATCCCATGGTCTAGACTAGAGATATTCTCTTTGAGTCTGCATCAATGTGTCCGTACCTTATACCGCGCTTCGGAAAGCTCTGCCCGCAGCCTTTCGTGCGTTGGGATACGGTATAGTCGATAACGTAAGGCAACGGCGAAGATTGGAGAAGGATGTAATTTTGCGGATGTAATGCGGGCGACATTGGGATGATGCTGTGAAAGCCTGTGAACTAAAGCCTGCGAACGTGATGGCATAGCTTCAGCCTACCGCGCGGTCTGACCGTGAACAGAAATGAAATTGTGCTAGAATAATAATTATTTCAAATCTCTAAATAATTGGCTTGAAGGTTTACGCTACTAAGCCCGTGCGGCTAATTTAAAGACCAGACACTGGACGGTCTGAATCTAGGACCTGTGCATGCTATCGCGCGGATCTGATAATCGACATGTCGGCCTGCATTTAAACTACTTGTATTTGGTCGCGATCAGGGGCGCACATGGGTAGCTTTAACGAAAGGAACGACATATTAACCCATAAGTGAAGTATTCAATCAAAACGTTGCACACAAGATTTTTGCTCTGCTTTGAAATTACGAAAATGGCGAAGTCTGTTCATATAAATAGTGTAATTTGTATATATTGTATACATAAAAATAGAAATTGCGTAACTGTATTATGATGATGTATTTGTGGACGATAAAGTTTTGCATATAATCCAATGAAGGAACGTCATAAAGAACACAGAAAAAAACAATAATAATTATGATTCCATTCAAAGAACATAATTATGAAGCAGAGCAAGTTCGAGGCAAGTTTACATTTGTGCACAAAGATGACTGGAAGAATTTGCAACGGTAAAACAAAACTGACAGCGATAGAGCATGCAGCCTACAATATTCCACTGCTCAATTGGATTAAATCACTAGATTTTAAAATATTTCAATGATGTGGGATGTGATTTGTAACCCAAAATTCCCACATTTCTTGGATATTTATTAATGAATGGCGCATTTTATAATGGAGGTTTCAAATTTGGAACAAAATCTACCAAGGGATATTTTTTGTCAAAGATAACCCGAATTCAAAGGATGTTCGACGCTGACACGGCCCAGGACTAGTCGTACATTTAAAAAATCTCAAGTCGAGAGCGCAGTCACTGAATAAAGTTGTAACATCGTTGATCCGCTGCTACACGGCTCACACGCTGTATCACCCCAGTCCGCTGGGCACCGCTACATGACCAGCAGTGATCCCACTATAAGGTCTGTGCCTTTCCCATTAAATAGGTGCCTTTGGAGGCCCGTTTGCTTTTTGTACTATTAGTGTCAAATATTTTTTTTGGCCCCTGGTAAAAAAACACATTTTTTACATAGTAAATTTTCGCGTATACGAAAGAAGAAGTGAATTAGGCTAGTAGGCCTATCTGGCACAGGCACCATGAGTGGCTTTTAAAAGAAATTGGTGCTCGTTTTAGCACGTCTTTTGATCAAAACTGTGTTTCTTTGGGAGGGACTTCAGTTTTTTTCTTCAAAAAGTGAATGGCGACACTGATGAGCAGTGTAAGAGCGCGGAGAAAGATTGATGGGCCCTTTATCGTTTTGCCCCCAGCAGTTGTCGGACGGGAGACGAATACGCATCCGTTGCAGCAGCAGCGGCGGCGGCAAAAAATGTAGCAATAATTTATAATAAAGTTGCTTTCACTCGAGGAGTTACATTGACGTAATCTGGTCTAGCGCTCCTCATCCCTTCCCCGACTTAATAATGATACTAGCCCTGTTGCCGCTCATCATCGGGGTTATATGTCTCATCATTCTATAGCCGTGGCATAACGTTGAAACATGAAGTGTGCATCCCCGGATTGCTAACAATTACTGAACCAAGCGAATCTCTGCATGCCAGTGATCAGTCTCTATTAGACCCTTCGGCAAGGCTGTTAAACGCACCGTTGTTGCTACCCTTGTGTCAGATAATTGCTCATTTGGTTGGCGTCAGGAAGGGTATCCGGTCATAAAAGCTCAGCGTCAGCTACTAGGCCTCACCAGGGCGCTACACGTCCAATCTGTGTGCAAACATGGACATTAACAGACTAGACGACAAAAGGGCAGTTAACTAGCACTGTTATTCTATACGGGGTGCTAACCTCCGGATTGCTGAAGGAGTTCATCCCTATCGTTTCAGTTTGATGATCACTGACTCATTAGCTACCATGGACTCTCAGACACACACCCCCCCCCACCCCCCCTTAACTAAGGGAATCTCCCATAAATTTGTGACTCTTTCTCTTCCTTTTCCCATTCTCTCCCCCCTCCCCCCTACGACCCCCTCCTCCCTTCAATGTTTCACTGTAGGTGCGAGGAGCACAGAGCGACAGACAAAGTGGTTTCAACGAGTCTCAGCGGCCGCTGCGTTCGATCAGGGAGAGGGGGGGTTTGTGCTGGGGGGGGAGGGGGTAGTGAACCCCGCAGCCAGCGGACGAACTCATTACACCGTCTGCTCGCCAGACAGGCTATCGTCGATAATAACGCCCTAGTCCCCCTTCCTTCATCTCCCTCCCCCCCCCCCTTCTCCCTTCATTCCTGTCAGTATGCTTCCAAGAGTCCTTTGTTGTGGATTCGGAAAATGCAGCCCATCTCTGCTTCAATACTCGAGCTTTGCTTGATAGGTTTGGCTTTGATCGAAGGTTTGCGAAATAGTTTGTGGTTGAGTTGTATAGGCCTACTACGTTACTGTTTAGGCATACATAACTTCCCACGTTGGAAGGCTCTTCCCGCATTTCAACTGAATACTTTCTGCTTTGCCAAATTTTATAAGCGTATATGTGTTTTCACATCTTACTATACGGTCTCACATCTTAGACTGGCAAGTAAGTTGTCGCATATTTGACGGACTGCGTTCCCACATTAGAGACTTTGTCTACGCCTGCTACGCATAGGCTTAGGCCTACGTTGCCTGCCCCACTTTAGGCCCTTAACCACAGCTTACCCCCGCATTATCATTTTGTGCACTTGCATCATTCGATGAAGGAGCTATAGACATTTTTCTCGAACGCATTTCCATGATCAACCCTCCAAGAATTATTTCAAGAAAATGCACGGTTTTCGCATCACCAGCTTAGAAAAATATTCTATTTCGATATCTACTTCGAATGTCATTAATTTTTGGTGGACGCCGCATATTTCCCTTTCTAACAAAACTCAGGAGTGGGGGGTGGATGCATGCTAACGGAAATCTTTCAAAAAGTAAGAAGTTACTCCATAAAAAAATGTCGGAGAAATTATGGATTCCGCACTCTACTCCAAAAATACAATTAGGCCTAGTAAAAATAGTGTATTCACACTTTCTATTTTCATCGTGTTAAATTTCATACCACGATCACGAACTCCTCATTTTTCTCTCTGATCCCGCAAAAAGATTGATGTTTATACTTAAAATTATCCCTCCATACTTGCTAATCATTCTTCACCATCCAGTTTAGCCCCCTGTTTACATCAATGCCTGTCTCCGAGCGCTGCAGCATCCGTTTCAGTTTTCACGGATTTACGACAAGGATGAAAGAGATTAACCCGCCGACCCTTCAAAGCTTACTAAGTAGTTTAAACTCGACGTAGCTGTTTGCACCGAGTCTTAATCAACGACACGACGCCAATCGGGTTCGTACTGCCCGTCATACACCAGGCTTAATTGAGTATAGGCTTGTATATAGTTGGTATAGCAGGCAAGCCAGGTTGAGACGGGCGGGATGGTATAATTTTGGCAGCGGCGGCGAAACGGCTTCAAGTTAAGGAGGCAGAAAGTGACAGAAATCGCGTTGCAAGAGGTGGGGACAATGCATCGCATTGTAAGAGGGCGCACACATGGTAAAATGCCCGCCTCAAAGTTCAAGAAGTGCGAAAATTTAACAAGTCAATCTTAGATGCGGCATCATTTAGCCATAATGCACGATTAGCGTAAAAGTGTCTTACGATGCGGGATAAATTTGAAATTTATGGAAAGTTGGAAATTTAGACGGGACGTTCCCTCGCCCCCCCCCCTCTCTGGCTCCTAAGCCCGTGATTATCGGCCTAGCCTGATTGGTTGAAATTGGAGGCCGTCTGGGGCTGAAGCTTGAGCTAATAGCATTGCACCCCGTGATGTAGTGTTATATCATAATTAGGAATACACACATCATTGCGAGAAAAATCGTTATTCAGAACTGCACATGTTAAGCACTTTGTGAAGGATTTTTACACGTTTTTTCTCTACATCGCACGATATCCTGGGCCGAACGATCAAAAACGATATTAATCTGCTAGCTGAATTTAATTTATTAATACCGCAAATGTAAAAGTGGGTGCATCTTTCAAACGAGCATTGGTAATCCACTGTAGAATTAAATGACACCAATGTACAATAATTATTATACCGGTATTCACCATTGCGAGTTAACCTCGAGTTGGTCAATCGGCGGATTGAGTGACGTCACGCTAGACATAGGAGATTGACAACGGTCACTCTCAACTCGCCGATTGACCAACTCGAGGTTAACTCTCAATGGTGAATACCAGTATTAGTGTCGAGTATGAGTCTACCTTTTAATATACTGGTGACTACCTTTGGGGGAGGAAAATTTAATAATTACGTTTAGGACCGTGTGTACCATGTGTAGCCTAGTAGTCCTAACAACGACTAGGCTATTAGCCTACTGTGCAAGAGACCCGGTAGGCCAGAGAACCAATCTCAATTTTTTACGACTCTCCAGCGGAGCTCTGGTCTGCAAGCCAATTCTTTGTACCACTGGTAGAGGAAATCAGAATTGGTCCTCCTCGCAGAAGGCTTTGTTATCTATAGTGGATAGCTGCGAGCGTGCGACTGTATAACGTTGAACGCCACAATGGGTGGAATACCTACCCTACAGAATTTTATGATAGTAGGCCTAACGCAACCGGCAATCGCGCTCGAGGTTTATCAATATTACATTTGTTCATTATATCCGATGCATTGGTCTCACCACTCGCTAATGGTTTTTAGTGGAAAAACATCGTATAAAAGAGTGATGTTCGACATGATCATTATGGCGCCTCACCGCAGGGCGCGCAGGGGCCTCTAGATAATGTCACAAGTATATTACCATCGAGCGAGAGTGAAATATCCCTTAGATTCTTGGCATCTCGGCCAAAAGTATTCCTAGATTGCATTTTTTGACATAAAATATCCCCAGCTCCCGTTGTAAAGCGTGCCATTTTAAATTATATCCGCAGATATCTGGGGGTGGCGTTAAAAATGAGATCCCCAATCATTAAAATATCTCTAGATCTAGTGATAATGTCTCTCAAGCGGTGGCTTCACTGTATGTAACGATAGCGTTAGGACACCCTAGATGCGTTACAAGCGCAGAATAGGCAGAACTCACCGGTTTTATTCCAATAATTTACGACCGGAGTCCAATACTAAAGCACATTTTTATGGCCCCCATTAGGACGAACAGAGGTGATTAGGCTGCTGGCCTGACGCGCTGCTCTGACAAAAAGCAGACGAGAGTTCGCCGGACTGAATTCTGAAGCAATTAGTTGAACATAAAGCGAAGCGCTGCGAAGAATCGATCGCGAGTGGAATTTAATGATTGATCGTGACGTTATTGATACGTGGGTAGGCCTGGCAGTGCGCGAATGTCACGGTTTGGTTGAAAGCTCACGGCCCTTTCAATAGTTCATGCGGGGTGGGGGAATTTCCAGTTGAATCTAATTAAGCGTATAAACACTATTACAGTCCGTTTCTGTGCAAGACAGCCGACACAGAACCGTTTCTTCTTCTTCAGTCGCCTATAAACGACTCGACTGTGGAGCTCTGGACTGTAAGCTAATTACTTGTCCCCTGGCTTGCAGGGGATCATGCAGCGTGTCCAAGTTTATGTTCCCGAATGCCAAATCCATTTCTTGCGGCACGGGATCGCACTAAAAATTGTTTGAAATACCCGACTGGCCACGGGCTACTGGCCACTGGCTACTAATAAGCATTAATTACATACAGCAATTCGGCTTGCTTCGAGAATGTTCGCGCATAAAAGGACTCCACTAGGCCTACACGTATAACAAAAGTTTACAGCCAGTGACTCACTACCGCGACTGGTATAGGAATGGAGCGGCAGTGATGATAGGAGCGTTGTGTCGGGACCTAGAGTACAGGCTATAATATGTATACCGTATACAAAGTCGTAAAATGCCCCAACAACGGCGTCTTGGCGAACGGTCGTGAAAAGCCCGAAGGCTAATGAGGAGGCCATCGACTGGTTCTATTATCTGTCTGACGTAAGGAACACATTACACACAATCCTGTCCATCGGCGACCAACGTAAATTTTTGAATTACTCGACGTCTATAACAACGTAGGCCTGTAACAAGCCTAGATATTAATATTAATTAATATTGATTTTATTTTGCATCAAAACACAGACAGGGTGTAAACAGTACAAGTCACGCCAGATACAAAAAAAGCTAAAACCACAGGTCCATAAGGGACACTATATATGGCACCTACCGAGAAATAAACGTAATAGAAATCGACACAGTGGCCTAGAGATAAAAGCATTGAATAAGTGATAGTACAGTTACTGAGAGGGAAAATCACGTCAACATAATAATACAAACATAGTTATTATATTAGTTATATTGTCATCAAACATAATTACTAATTGTATTTAATTTATAGATACTGGACAATCATCGTCATCATCATCGTATTTATTGAAGCAGCAGCCATGTAACAAGGAAATTTATAAATCAGAAGTACAACAACTGCGCGAAACGAAACGACTGCAGGGTTCCCGAAGAAGAACACTTCAAAAACAACCCTCTCTTGCTAATGCTAAGAACTATAGACAACTACGTAGGCCTGTAGTGTATGCGCTATAAACAAAGCTTCGTGGTTTGGCTTTTGCAATCGGTAACAATCGTTACAGAACAATATCGCATATTTTGTAGTTGTCAACTACGTATACATGTAAGCCTCTACAGTATAATGTCACATCTAAAATTGCACACTGAATATTGAAGTGAAATATTGAGCGCAGCTCGATTTTTTTGCCGTTATGCGGCACCTGATAACTGACATAGTACTAGGTTAGTAAATCTATAGCAGCCTACTCTCATTTTAAACAATCTTTATTGCGCAAGAAACTTTTAAAGGCTTTATCTTCATGCCCCGAAACTTTTTCCCCTGCGTCGCTCTACGCCTACAGTGATTATTACGAAACCTGAGCAGACAAAAATCGTTGGAACGCCAGCGAGTTTAACGATCGTGTTAATGATATTCGCAATCCAATGCCCCCCCACACCCCCCCCCCCCCCTGGGCTCTCCCGTCTCCTCCCCCCCCCCCCTAGCCCACCCCCCTCCCTCGGCCGTTAAATCCTCACGTCACGTGATCACGTTCGTATGAGTCACTTCTTCAAGCAAAATTTGACCCGCCTCGAAGGGTCGGAATTGGGCGGCCAGTGCTAAATACCGTCGAATAATAACGATAAGCATGATGATCAACAGCGCCCCTAATGCAGCCCCTAATGTAGCCCCTAATGTGACCCTAATGTAGCCCTAATGTAGCCTACATCACGTCTGAGACTCCTGGTTGCAGCAATGCCTACAATGCGCCATATTGCAGCACCATTGGCAACCATGAAGCTTAGGCCAAATGGCAACCATGAGAAGTCATCTGTTGCCATTTTTGCAATCATAAAATTAACCAACAAATTGACATGCCGAAAATAAAAAAATGTTGCATTCAAGGTACTCGCGCAGGTCTATTTTATTTTGACGCGCTTTTTCAATTTGAAAATAATAATTTTCGAGGTGAAATGGCTAAAAGCCATGAGGCCGAGACAGTGTTGAAATAGCCAGAAGAATATAAATAGAAATAGAAACAGGCCGATAAACAACGCAGTTCTGATGCACGCTTTATATTCTGGCAACCACGGACTTGATTAAGTTGCCTGTTGTCACTGTTGTCGATTTTTGCTCAGGGTATACATTTGAGTTAGATTCACTAGCGAGCCATAATGCTGACTATCATTTAGCGTGACTCGGAGACACTGGGTTTCAGGTCCGCCGGGTGGGTCCAGACGCGCTCATCGATCTGGTCATCAAAATCATTATTAAGCTAGCGTTAGACGGATCCTTTCCAGGAATCAGCGTGGACGCAGTGACCAAGGACGTTGCACCGAAAATATACACTGCTTCCTGGACATGATACCACTGATGCTAAAATTCAATATCCTGTACTGGGTAGCTCAGCTAGAGATATGTCTCTAGCTGAGATACCTAGAATCTGTGCTAGATTGCATTTCGGGACAAAAATGTCCATTTCAAAAGATCCATTAGAACTTTAGTGTCGTTTTATTAAGAATATCCCGAAATAGGCCCCTACATGGGGATTGAGCTCAAAATCAGATCCCCAAACCATTACAATATAACTTAATTTAGTGATATATCCCTGGCAGTGGCACTACTGTTCCTAGATAATTCAGTGTAAAGCCACTACAAAGTTACAAAGACAATGAGGAGTCAACGTTTGGATCAGAGATCATCCAGCCAATCGGCGCAACGTTATCTTGATCTAAGATCTATATGAAGGTGCGTGATTGGTCAATAAAATATTAGCCAAAAGCTCAGCGTTTCATTGAACCTGCAGGCTTTTAGTATTAGCGGCATTATCCCTTGAAACGACCGAATGAGCATTGGAAACTTTAAACGCCGCACACCCTGAATCGGCCGAGACTGTAATGTAGCATATGATATAGTAGATTTCATTGCGTTTGTTTTAATGCGTTTGGTATAGCCTGTGTATTTGTGGACTTCATGCCTAGGCGTTATAGCATATCAAGGTCATTTTGTGCAAAATGGCGTTGTCCGTGGATCTGAAGCATAGCGCTCTATAGCGCCGTTGATGCAGTAAACACGACATCTGCCACGGCTATCATCGCTGGCTGCGTCTAGCCGGTCTCTCCCTGACTGGTCTATCGGTCAGTCTAGGACTGTAATAGGTCAGCCTGTGGGTCAGCTCTAGTCTGTGAGTCAGATATACTGATGACAACATCGCTAGAACCAACGCTCCGGGTTGTAATTAAGGAGTATTCGGGCCGGGGGGTTGGGGGGCGGGGAAGGCGGGTCGCGTTAGACCTGTTCTGAGCCTTCCAACGGGGTGAATGAACATTGAACACTAAGGCCCGAAGTTATAGTCCAAGTAGCGGTTGCTACTCAAGTGACGCTTGGCTGAGTAAAGGCCAAGTAACGGTC
>JAQIWG010009870.1:0-10350 GCA_034695025.1 Chamaedrilus cognettii
CCCGCCCCCGACCGGGGGGTGCGGGGACCAGGCCTAACGCCAGCGCTGCCGGTCACACCCATGGAGCCTACATGTATATTTTGTGCTTTGTGGGTCATTGTACAAATTCTTTTAGTTTTTCATATTGCACAGCGCATGTAGAAAATTAGTTAGGCCTACTATGCACAGACCTGGCAACTCGAGCGCTTCGAGTGCGTCATCACCCGAAGCCCGTTGCCCGATGTTTTAACACCTGTTATGGCTAATCTCATGTTTTGTAAGACTGTGTTAGAAATGGAATGCTGATTGATTGATTTATTGATTGATTGATTTAGTTATTTATTGATTGATTGATTGATTGATTGATTGATCGATTGATTGATCGATTGATTTACTGATTAATCGATCGATCGATGGATCGATCGATTGCTTGATTGAGCTTGATTGATTAATTGATTGATTGATTTATTAATTGATCGATTGATCAATCGATTGATTTATTGATTAATCGATCAATCTATCAATTTATCAATCAATTGATTGCTTGATTGAGCTTGATTGATTAATTGATTGATTGATTGATTGATTGATTGATTGATTGATTGATTGATTGATTGAACTCGAGACCTGCGAGAAGTGCTTGTGTGGGCTGAGACAGGCGTTGATGCTGAACGCATTCCGACGCTTGCCGAGCAGCTGCTGGTAGTAGGCCGGACTCGCCTCCACCAGCAGGCCTGTCCACCCACGGTCGAGCTCAAAAGAGAGAGAGTTAGAGGAGTTAGAGGCTGTCTCCCCGTCATAGGCTCCGCATTCGACGAAAAAGCCTCCGGTCTGTCAACAGAGTCACAGAATTTATAGCTACAATATTCCGCTAGCGTTGGGCAATAGATTTTCAACGCGATCCGCTTTGGCAAAATATGTCAACGTAGGATTTAGTATGCTAAATGGTAGGCTAGAGATCAGAAAAAATACAATTATATAAATACAATTATAAAATACAATTATTTAAAATTATTTAAAATTATTTAAAATTATTTAAAATTATTTTAAATTATTTTAAATTATTTTAAATAAAAATTATTCAAAATTATTAAACATGGAAAAGAATGTTAGCGTGGGATTTAGTAGGCTAAATGGTAGGCTAGAAATCAGGAAAAAGACAATTATAAAAATACAATTATAAAGCACAATTATTTGTCCATGGCGTACATGTCCAACCCAACATGGCCCTGACCATCGATGCGTGTGAGATTTGTTGTGATTTCGGCGACTAAGCGGCATACATGTAGGCCTACATTGTGGCTAGTTAATGCATATGCATATTTTATTTTTCAAATTCTCTCCACGCTCACTCCTATCCACAGCTCTTGGTTTCCTTCCCCTCCGTTAAAAATGTTCAGTGTGTCCGATAGGCCTGAGGGGCTGAACCTTACAATAATTGTATACAGGCTTAGTAATATTTTGCATGACGCTAAAATATACATGTACTACAATGTACTGACATGTAAGCTTGATGCAAAGCAGCAGCTGTCATTGTAGACTGACCCGTCCCCTGAGTCGCTAACCTAGTCGCTAAGCTAGTCGCTAAGCTAGAAGGTTAGCGTCTGTCTTGACAAGTCATCCACTTACTTGGCGACTTAATGATTAAATCGTAATGACCAAGTAAATTTGATGACCAAGTAGATTCAATAACTTTCTGACTTGCGTTAGATTATCGACTGGCTAAGTCGCTATTAGCAATCGACTGTTCAGCGACTGTCTATAGACTTCTTAGCTGACACTGATAGGGTATTGTAGGCTAAACTTTCAACCCCCCCTCTTCCAGTAGCTAGCAATATCATCGCCAACTTTTGGAGAATCAACCTACATTTAAAAAAAATCCTTTGTCTCAAAACTAAGCAGATTATAATATATTTAATTAAATTTCAACTAAACAATAGTCAATACTTAAAAAGGAATATATAATGAATTAAACCATTGATAGCTTCGCGGCGGCGGCGTGACCAAAGAGTAAGCGACTGGAGTCGATAGCTTAGCCGCCTGTTGCGATTTGAAAGCTTCGGCTGCGGCTCCGGGGATTACGCCAGACTGGGCGTAGTAGTAGCTAGCAGTCCTGGCTTAATTCCCAAACCTACCAGATTGTTCAGGAGCTTGACGATCTCCTTTGCCTGCGGTGTGGAACCGTCCCCTGGTGACCACCATGGCTGCATGGATAGCCTCACCGGAAGTCCCGAGGGGGGACGAAGCATGCGTCTGGCCAGCTGCAAAACCTCAGGATCGTCAGCAGAAGCCCGGCGTCTCGCCAGACGCTCTACCACGCTCTGTAGAGCCTCCGAGGTGCTAAAGTAAACCGCAGAGATCAACATACATTAGATGTAATATTGTCGAACATAAGGATATAAAAAGAAAACTCTATTCTGCGATTTGTGGTTTGATTTATCATGCCGATTATTGTGATATAGGCCTATTATGTTGTTTACCTCAGTTACATAGTTAATTTAACTTAAAATACAGATTGCCTCAAGTATATAGACCTATAATTATGCTTGCCTCAGTTAAGTTAGACTGATATGTTTTGATGCATCGTTACTGCACGTTTCCATACAACAACTTACGGTGCAGATTAGCCTACATAACATTTTACGAGCCCGCCTCCCGGAAGATCTTTCCGGAATTTGCCTTGAAGGTAGAGTTACATTAGCCAACATCTTCCGCGTGTACGCTACGCCATTGTCCAGGAAAACGCGTGTTGCGAAAGATCCTCCAGAAGATCTTGTTGGATGATCTCCGCTGGATTCTCCGCGGAACATGGGTCGGAAGATGCATCTCTGCCATTATGCGGAATCCCGATCTTCTTCTGGGTAGGCTTAGGCGAAGACGGATCAAGGATTGGTTGGTGCCGGGGGGGGGGAGGGTGTCTCAAGCTTTGTAGTCCCGCCAAGAGTTGTGATTCCAATTTTGAACCGATGATGCGTATTTTTCTTTTGAATAAATAGAAGTCGAGAGCAAGGTGGTAAGCCGCTTTCCATCAGGTTATTACGTCAAAATCAATGCTTTCTCCTTCTTCAGACCAGACTGCATACATTTCACTTATAATTGCATGCATCAATTGAGAAGACTCAATGCATTAGACCTTCTTATAGGCCTCTACCGTTCATTGTTACATGGGCCACTGTTTATAAACAAAATTTTATCACGAAAAAGATATATTCGTGCTGGTGTGGTTGATGTATCTCCCCACCACCCTCCCCCTGCATCTGTCCTCGGGCCAGAGGCGCAACGTGGGAGGGGGCAGGGCACCTCCATCCTGCTGGGGTCTCTGCCCCTCCCTGCTCTCACAAAAGTTAACATTGACCCATAGTGTTTGCCCTCCCCCCCCGCTCTTTGTGAAAATTGAGCCCTTGCCCCCCTTGCTCTGATGCAGTGAAATATTTTGCCCCCCTCCCTGCTCTATGTTTAATATTGTCTTGCTCCCCCTGCTTGGTTCGAATTGTGGTCGTGTGTTAAGAGAAACGTGTTTGTCAGCACCCCCCCCCCGCCCCCCTGCAGCTAGTGAATTGAAATCGAGCAAAAAGTGTCCTAAGTGTTGCGGAGTGGGCAGAGCGTAAAAATGTCTGCCCCCTGCTAAAATTCCTGCCCCCCCGCCCCGCTGAGAATGGTCACGCTACGAGGCTGTATTGGGCCTATATCTGACCTGTGACAAAGATGAGCGGAGCAAATCCTTCCCGTTACCGACGGTTTTGCAGCCGACTCGCCGGCTGTTGCCGCGACCGCGTTCACGCGCCATCCCTTCAGCTGCGGGCCGTGGCCGATCAATGCAAGTTGATAGGCGAGGAAGAAAAGCAAGAGGATAAATATGGAGCCGCGGAGCGGCCGATAGAACGCATTCCACATATCCATTCAGCAGTTGAGATTATTTTAAGTGTATAAACACTTTGTCGAGACCATGCATGAAGCAAAATGTAAAAACCAAGTTTCGACAAAGTCGAAAATTAACATTACGGGTACCTTATAGGGAAATTTGAGCAAAAGATTTAAGAGATAAATATAATTTGAGCTATATGTAAAGATCTATAACGAATTTATCAAATTCGTTATACCGGTAAAGAATTTATCAAATTCGTTATAGAATTGGTTGGTGGGGATACAAAACAAATTTGTAAAAATCCAAAATCCATCTTTATTCTTATTTCATAATTTTTCGTTAGGAACCCACGACCGTAGGAGGGGGGGGGGGATTGTTGTTGTTTTTTGTTTTGGGAAGGTCTGTAGGCCTACCTCCTAACTAGGAAGAACGTTAGCGTTCTGAAAGAGGGGGTGGGCTTTTCTTTTTGGCGTTTTCTACCTACAGAGCAGGACTCGCGACGGAATGAGGAAGGAGGGGTATATATTAACGCCGTTAACGGAGCATTTTTCTAAACGTACTTTGTCAAAAACAATACCCTTTCTCCCCCGAAGCCGTCCTTAAAAGTGTTCGTTCGTTTTTTACCTCACGATTTTGATAACCACACAGTTTCTGATTTCTATAGGCCTATGAAGGTTGGCTTAGGCCTAACTATTCATTTTGGACGTATTAGTTACATAATATTTCGATACGTTCAAGCACACAACATTCTCCTACGGTCGTACTGTTAAAGTTAAGAAAAATGCTGATAGGCCGAGTCCCTACTCCTTTTTGCTGCCTACCGCCTTCAGAGAAGCCCTTAGAGACGCGCTGGGCTGCACATTTGGTCGACGTCATGAACATTAGGCCCAGCTGTTACCGCATTGAGTAACTAGGCCTACTTAGCACAAAGATATCAAACAGCGTGCATATCTGATTATATGCGCTCTCCGTGCAAGCAATGGAGCTCATAAATGGTTCGCCGCTCAGAGCTTCTCGTGCGTGAAGTCTGCTAGGGCGTGTCGCAAATGGGATTAAAGAAGGCGGAGCGATTCTTTTCTTGGCATCAAGGAACTGAACCGGACTGTACTAGGTTAAACTTTGCTACTATAGTATACACAGTAGGCCTACACACAGGCCTAATCTACATGCGGTCCTTGAACAACCTAAGCCACCACCATCACAGCACGTGTCAAAGCCTACACGATTTTGCGGCTAGAATAGGACCCATAGTTTATCACTTCTGGGCGCCTAGTGTGGCAGACTAGTGTTCCAAATAATGCGCTGAATGACAATGATCCAGCGCGCTGTTCGTCAACCTGGGACCGCTATGTTGTATTGCGTGAGGTGCATGATGTTATTTTCTGGCGCATGACTTCTAAGTTCCTACATGTACGTACATGTACTTCAACTTCAACTTCTCTACTGCACTCCACTCTAATGGATGATTATTGGCAGGGCTGACAAAATTAAGCGCCTTTGCCAAGGGTGCACGAAGTGACTCGAAATCTTATTCCGCGGCCGGGGTTCGAACCGACTCTGCCACAATCGCAATCCGAAGTCCGCGACTTAGACCACTCGGCCACAACGCTTCGCCCGTATGCGAGTAAGTTACCGAATTTGCATGAGAAAGTTAAATAATGAAAATAATCTGTTTTTTAACATTAAAAGCCAAGTTGACTGGCGGTTTTCACTAAGTTGTAAGACGCCCTCAGTTCTCCGCTCAGAATCCCTCAAAGCCAAAAAGTTTGTGCGCGGGCCAAAGAAAGTTGTGTACGCACTTTTTTAGTCTTGAGAAACTTTTCTGCACTTTTTTATTTTTTTTGCATGCATTTTATTTATGTGGTATTTAAAAGAAAATAATGAATTCATCTTGCATATTAATTTGAGTTTGACTATTCTAGCTATTATAATAGCATTATGAAGCATGAAAACTTTTTTTTAATAATGTACGATTTTTTAAATCATCGTTCCTCCTTCATCCTTTACCTTCTTCATCTGTTCTATAGGCCTATGTTACAATTTTTTAGTTAACGGCTCACATCTTAGTGCGCGGCGTTTATAGTTTTGTGGGCGGCGTAGACGGGATCTGTGCGCGGCCGGGCACGCGCGCAGCTTAGATGAACATCGCAGTCATCACCCTCTCAAATTTTCATCCTGCCATCGCCACTGTTTAAAGGGCCCTGCAGCCCTGCACGATACCTTCGTCAAGAATTATGAGGACGGCATTAAAACCCTTCTATAGCTGTTTTCAATTTAGCAAGCCAACTGCAACGTGTGAATGTCATATTATTTTATCTAAAACGATAATTTCAGACATGTTTTTTCGGGATGGGAGATAAAAAAATTTAGCTGGAGAAAAAATTTTTTCCCCCAAAATTAGGAGGAGTACGTTTCATTCATGTTTTTCATTATGGGGGAGTCTACGAAGATATTTGAAATTAAAATGTCTGCACTACTTAACCGTTGCAAAGCGCTAAGAGTGCAACAACCCTGCCCCACCTTACTGGTGCAAAGCATGCGACGGGCTAAGAAATATAGTGCAATTCACATTTTTAATATCACATTTTAATACCTTGTTGAAGAACAAGGACCACAACATGATTAATTCACAATTTCACAGTTCATTGCTTCTTTGAATGCACTTCAACACTGCACTTTTTAAGCCTACTTCACTATCTTGAAATTTCACGAACCGACTTACTAAGTTGATTGCCTTCTGCCCTTAAAATATGGTCTAGAAAGGGGGGGGATGTTGGGGGTGTAAGGACTGTGTAGTAACGAAGCCTACTACAGACCGGTCCTGTGTAAGAGGGCCACCACCGAACCGCCTCCCATTCCTTAGTCGCCTTTTATGCGACTCACCCGGGGAGCTCTGGGCTGCAGCCTGCGAGTCCATTCTTTGTTCCCCGACTTGCTGGGGCATGGTCTGATGTAAGCCTAGCCTATATACAGCGCAGGAAAGGTATCCAGTTTCTCACCTTTCATTCAGGGCTCAATGCAACCATGGTCAAAACTTTCTCACAAGCATAAAAATGTCTCTTACCGACGGATAGTTATAGTGCCAGCACACCTTTCGGTCAAACCGAAGAAAGTTTTGTCGTTAAGGACAATAGCCCGTAGAGAACTCGTCGAGCCGCCGGCTGCTTGCGCTCGTTTGTCTTGGCGCGCAGACATGACATCATCATCGTTTAGCGACGAATGCTGCATGCAGCATTCTTTTTTCTAAGCTCACAGTGACCTTAAGGACGGCGGCTGTCGTTCGTTTGACCGACAGCGCGCGCACACAGCGATATCGTGTCTATTCGGTCAAACGAACGCCACGGTGAACTTCCTTCGTTTTGACCGAAAGGTGTGCGGGCACTATTAGGCTACTTGTTTGGGCCTTCTATGAAATTAAATATGGTACGAAATTACACCGAAACCTCTTAGGCCTATCGACGGATAATTACTTATTAGGGCCTTTTGTGAAATTGAATACGAAATTACACAGAAGCATGCAAGTCCAACGAGTTAACTAGCCTAGGTTACTGAATTAGCCAGGGCTTTATCGGATTAGCTAAATTGCTTCGATCATACATCGGCACATTGCAGACACGCACCCGTTTCAATTTAGGCCTATTAATAAATGTACAGGTATGTCTGCATGTAGGGCTACGTGTACAGCAATAAGCTAAATGCAGTTCGATTATAATCAGGTGTTGGGCAAAATATGTGGCTAGTCTCATAGCCTACAAGTACATTTAGCTACAGACTGATAAACGATGAAAAACGCTGATCGACACGACGCGTCTGCGCATCGTGGCTACTTCAAACGTCGGGTTTGGTAGAAAAAACTAATAAATATTCATGATTGCCCAACTTTCAGCCTCCAGGTATAGCCTATTCTGACACTAACTAGAAATATCATTACTTACTACACTCACAAACTGACTCGACCTACTGAAGCGCATTATTTATTTCAAACAAACCAGTTATTACAATTTACAAGGCTACAAAAGGACTCCAAACTGCATGCAAGCCATATACACAAAAAGAGCACATCCTTGAAAACGGCATATCAAAATAAATCAAATTTGCCAACCAACCAGAATGCCAGCATTAAAGTTAATGTCACTGCCAGAAACAAAACTATTGCTGCATTTTACATCGGAGCTATTGAAAGCAAATGTGCTACTGTGAGTGTGCACGGTAAAACTTGAAAGCAATTCAGATAGGCCCCTATAGGACATCTATTACATACCTGTTGCAAAAACGAACATTAAACAAGAAAACTATCTTTGCAAATGCATTTACAAACGCATTCACACTTTAAACCAAATATGACAAGACTATGGATATAGGCTGAAGCGGACTGCTAGCAATCTATTTCAAATTCATTTCTCTTTAACTAGTATATTATTATTATATCCAGGGTTTATTTTAAGTGGCGTAGTACGCCTAAAAAAGGCTTTTTAAAATCATGACACCTATTTACAAACGGGTAGCTGTAGCGTTACGCGTAAAAATGTATGACGTAGGCGCAGGCCTACGCTTTTTTAAAATGTGGTGACGTAACGGCTGCCTGTGTAAGATAGTCGAGTGACGTCGAGTGGTCCTGTGGGCTTAGCCTAGGCTACTCCCTATTTCAATAGTGCAGGTGTAAGACGACGCGACTTTCTGAAGAAGAAGGCGTAACGCTATGCTGGTTTCACAAGGGGTAAAAAATTAACTGTGATCATATCAGCATTCATGGACAAGGACTAACACTGCTGTCTAAAAGAAAAAGACACGATTGAAAATTCAGATATGGCAAAAAATCAACTAGTCAAGCGCTTGACAAATAGGATGCTTTCAAATAAATATTTAAATTCTCAAATTCATACTAGAATCATCATGTCATAAGCTAGATGTGTGTGATTGCTTATAAAAACTCAAAGAGCACACAGGGTGGTGTCAACAAAATGTAGCAACGTTGATCAAGAAGCGAATTCAAGTTCGCTTCTTGATCAACAACACATCACAGAGTTAGTTCGAAATACTAAGCAGAAATATTTTATGTTGGGAATTTTCGACAATAATTGTAGATTTGTGCGTATCACAAAACGGTATCAACCATGCAGCAAAAACATATATCTAACGACTGAAACAAATAATACTATAAATAAAATGAAATGGTGCAGGGTACCTCCGCAACAAATTTGTCAGTTTTGGCATCATTATCACAATGATTAGGCTGTGGGGGCTTGACTTGGCTCATTCTGCAATTTTGAAGTCAGTTGTTGCATTTGCCACATCTTTTAAAACAGTTCATCAAACGTATCAATAGTGACCAATTTCAAAACTGCCCAAAAAATGCACCTTGAAAGTAGGTCAGAATTCATTCAGTGCAACACTTGCAAATTATAAATCGGCTAAATATTAATTTCTTTGATGATAAATGATGATATTGAACGCTAGTGAAACTTCTAATAATATAAACTTCTAATAATATAAAGCATCAACCTGAGCCAGCTACTACTGCTATCGTTACATCCATTTGAATGTTTGTTGATCACAGTCTTCTTAACGCCTATGAACAATGTTGCATCACCTCCTGCATTCGTGCAAGAAATGCATTTTAATCATTATCCACCACTATTCCCAGCTCATTCCATATTTCCCAGTCCTACTTTGATCCCACAATCTCAACAAAAATTCTGTGCCACTTATGCTCGAGCAGCCCCCTCATGTTCCAAATCCCATCGTCGCCCTCCGGCTGGGTATTATGCGACGTGTCCGTGGCCTTGCACGTCACCTCCACCCTGCCACCCCTTCCCCCACCCCCCTCCCTCTCCTCCAGCTCCTTCCAGGGTATGGTCGCCTCCCACAGCGTCCACGCCCAGCGTCGATGAAATGCCTGCGGCAGCACCCTCAGCGTCGCCTCCTTCCACGTCCTCCCCCCGTCCACCGACACGTCCACCCGCACGATGCCCCTCCCGCCGCCGCTCACCGCGTACCCCTTAACGACAAGCCCCGGCACGGAGCGGTCGAGGGCGACCGTAGCGCCCTCGAGGGGCTCGCAGATGGCCGACTGGACGGGGAAGTCCTGGATGGGGAGGGACTGGGAGAGGTCGGTGGTGTCCCAGTCGGTGGAGGGGTTGAGGGTCTTGTAGTCTTTCTGCTGCCAGAAGGACTGGCTCTCCGTGATGTCGAGGATGATCCGCTCCACCCACTTCACCTGAAGCACGCCGATCAGAGCTGTTGTCGACCAAGCAAGGCAACTACACCGTGATCGAGAAAGAACACATCTCACAGCTATTTTAACTATCTATAATGTAAAACATGAAATTTTTACCTGCGTGCAATTTTGGCAAAATTGCGAAATGGACAAATTTACCCAAACTACATGAAGCAAAAATTAAGCTGCAGATGCTATACGCAGATACACCCTGTCCCGATGAAAATGACCACACTTTAAACTTGTCATAACTCGGTCAAAACTTATCAGATTGATCTGAAACTTTATA
>JAQIWG010009871.1:0-10349 GCA_034695025.1 Chamaedrilus cognettii
AAATGAGTTTTAAGCCTGGATTTAAAGGAGAAAAGGGACTTAGCCGATCTGATGTCCTCCGGTAGATGGTTCCACAAAATAGGCGACATAGGTTATATCATGCAGATTCTCAGTGTTGGATAGTTATCCGCATGCCACTAAAGGCCATAATAGGAAGAAAATTTGTACAAATTACATGTGTTTTTAGATAATCACAAGACTGTTCGATCGTATTGATTTGCGTTATTGCCCTAGTGAGTTGTGACGAGTGAATCTTTGCTTTCAGCTACATAGCTAAGAAATCTTTACAATGGATCTCTCTTGTCTAACAGGGGTAGTTTTAGCACATGCATTACTTATTAATGGAAATATATTCTGAAGACTAATTTATACGACATGTATGTTGTAAGCCTAATGTGTGCATTTTAATGCTGTGCATATGCGTACATTATATGCGTGTTCCGAATTACTGAATTTGTAACGCATGTAAATAATATTGTGTTGAAAATGTACATTAAAAATGGCTGGATGAAAAATATCGTCTGCCAGAGAATTTAAGTGGTAATAAGACAAATTTTCCAAGTATAGCCTGCTGCGGGATGTTTTTGCCCGAGGCTAAAATTTACAATTCAATAGGCTACCTCATTGGTTTTGCTGCATAATGGTGAAGAAAATTGATGAAAAGGCTTCAAAAGAGCGCCCTGTCAGACAGACTCGTCGAGGCTCGCCGCGTGTCGAGGAGTAGGCTGGAGTGGATGCTTTGCCAAAAAATGTCGCAAAATTGAAAATTGCAGACGCTAAATCTCAAAGTGCATTTTAAATAAAACAGCCAACTAGGGGTTAGGCCTCAAAAACCATTGCATTGTTTTGGTTTATGCCCAACATTTTGCTTTCATCGACTTTTGCCAACAGACTGGGGTAATAAGTATACGTAGTTTATTATTTGTATTATCCGTTGTTTCCTTTCTAGTCAATATGTTAATACTGAATTCGCGAGGCCTACCTTACATGCTTGTATACTTGAGCACATCGAATGGGCCGTAGGCATATATGCGGAAAGGTCAACTAGGCCGCCCGAGTTTTATTGCTACTGGCGTTCGTTGCGCTGTGCTGATTGCTCCTGTGCCAATCTGGCATTGGTCCAATGAATCGGATTGATTTTTTCCTACCGGATCTCGATCACTTTGTAATTCGGCTTCAGCGGGTATTATAGTGCAGTCGCAACACGTTCCGTCACGCGTCATTGAATCTAACGATACGCTTCACTTGGTAGCAGATAGACTATTAGAACAAGGCTAATGTGCAGAAATGCGCAAAAAAAGTAACTCGAATGCTCTATCGCATACGTAGGACTGGAAGCGTGACATCCTTTCAAAATGATAGTTAGGCAAATTGGATGAATACTTTGGAAATTGTATGTAAACCCTTTTTTATATAGGCCTAGGCTCGTGCATAAGATTATTGTATGGTACGTGTTAATGTATAGGGTTGGTGCAAATTTGAATCAAACTCACATTAGTTCAGAAAAATCCTAATTGACCTAATTTGAGCCAGCGTCGTACTATAGACAAAAATCACAGACGGAACCACCATCATGCACCCCTCCTCTTCCCCCAAAGCCCCCACGAACCACTCCAACCCCTCCCACGTCTGGCCCCAATCCTGCGGCTTCACCCTCACCGGCGAGGGACCCTGCTACGTCATCTCAGTCGCCAGGGGGGGCCACGCTCACAAGGCCGGGCTGTGCCCCGGAGACGAAATCATCGAACTGGACGGACACAACGTCATCGGGATGTCGGTGGAATCTGTGCAAAAACTTGCGCGGTGTAGTTCTACGCAGCCGCCGGGGGTTGGAGTAGTTTCGCGGGTGCAGGTAGTGGAACTGAGAGCGGATCGACAGAGGGGGTACGGGATGGCGGCGAGAGGGGTGAAGCCGTGTTTGGTGGGGGCGATGGACCCGAATGGACCGGCCTATCTGGCGGGAGTTAGAACGGGTAATTAGGGCTGGTGAGGCAGCGGTTGCTGCTGGGTATCATAACACTGACTATTAGGTAACTGAAACAGTATGAACAAAACTCATTCAATTGACCTAACCAGTCGCCTCTATCACATCTGAGGACAAAATTATGCACTATGTCCAGAACCGCGCCGATTTAGTTCTCCACACACAATGTCATAGCATCTCAAACGGGAATGGACTTTGCAAATTAGCAAAAAAAAATTTAAGAAACAATCATTGAAAAAACTATTATTTGAATTATTTGAATTATTGTCGATAAGGATTTGTCAATTCATTCGAGATTGTCTCTACGATTAAAGCAAACAAGATTATTAGAGACTCGCTGTGTACAGCGTGTCTCTTTTTTTGTTTTCATCTCCGTTACGCGTGGCATAATTACGTTGGGTTTTGCATGATATGCTTCTGATGCTTTGCAAAATGCAGCGTAGTCTATACACGTACACCCACGTGCATAGATTCAGTATTGCAGACCATTGCAGCGTATCACGTTATATTGCCGTTACTAATAACGTGCCCGTTGTTACCTGTGCTGCTTGCCAGACGACATCATTCTCGAGATAGACGGACATCGGATCCGCTCCGCTGACTACGCTGCCGCAGTGTTCCGTGAACGTTACGGTCGAGTGACCTTAGCTATGATATCCCGACGCAACAACGCACCGCGGCTCGGTGATGCTTATCGAGATGAGGGCAACGAGAGGGGGAGGAAAGCTAGGGACCTCTTTACTAAGGCATTGACCGAGTTTCATTCGTATTTCTAGATCATATAAGTATCTCAATTCATACGTTGGTTTCGCATTTTTAGGCAAAGTTTGTTATTTGGATAGTTATGCTACAATAGTTTTTGCAACGTCAGATTTTCACTCGCATTTTGTGGCCGTATTCCCCACTTACGCAGGGGTGGGCCACTTGCAGCCATGGACACCCGCTTCCACCTTATACTATCCATCGCATTCTCGCGCCTAACGTTCATATCCTTCTCTGTCAAAGCCTTTCCACATCATTTCTGGTCCCCCTATAGGTCTTTTTCCATCTCCATTGTAGCGTATAATCCGTCCATTTTCTCACCCAATCATCTGGATGCGAAAATGTATGGATTATGAGGTAGATGGGAAAGGACGTAGAAGCATCCTTATTTCACGATCTCTTCAAAGGGAAACTTACTAATTTTGCAAGGTGCTTAAAAACTTCTGGGAAATTTTGAACTTTTAGAAAAACCACATAAAAATATACAAGTACACATTTTTCCTCTGTCTGGGGTGGAGTTTGAACCACCAAGACCCCTCCCAATCTACGGCCCTGATTGTTTCTTCAGATGAATTTGGTGCTGAAGACGGACTACGCCAAGAAGATGGCGCTGGTGGCCCTGCTGAAAAAGTATGCTCTGGACCGTGACATCGACACGTTCGCTGGGGCCGTGTGTGTGCTACTGGCCCTGCCGCAACACCAGAATCTCCTCCAGGAATTAAGGTCTGCCAAAAGAAAAAAATCAATATCAGATGCTATTATAGACAGTTCCGTTGCATGTGAGAGAGCCATGGTCATGGACGATTAAATTTGATTTGATAAGATTAAAAGCATAGAGATTGTGAGATGTTCAATTGAACGGCGTTTGGAACTGTGCGATAGTCGCACTAAAAGGGGCCCCGGATCGCATTTATGGAGATTCAAAGGGGTGCGAGAGGGCATCAAGAGGGCCCCGGATCGCATTCGAAGGGGCTCCGGCGTCTGAGACGATCCGGCCCGCTTTGACCACTGTGCGAGTCACGCCATTTTGTGTGTCAGATCGTTCATTCCCCTGAAGCATAGAGCGCAGTTCGAGGCGATAGCCGGTCAGAGCAACTGGAGCGGAGATGCGGCCGACAACAGGACTCCGTTTGGCGACCACGGCAACGAGGCGCAGGAATTTGTTCAGATCCGGTCTGTGCTTAGACAAACTTATATGTGACAGTGCACTGCATCGCAATACAGTATTCTGGGTCTTATTAGAGAATCATTTTGATATGCCATGCATTGCTCGGTATTGTTGCTTTTAACCTTTCCGGAAAGGATCGAATTTCATATAGCCTGATCAGTCGCTCACTCGTAGACTGTGATAGTAGGACACATTAGGACACATAATTAGAGAACTGCTTGCTTCGCCTATATATTGAACTGCTTCAACGTTACCCTCATTCACTCGAAGCCTATAGAGTTCTCAATTCCGTGCCCGAATTGAGAGCCTTGTATAGGCTTTCAATTTTGATATGCTTTTTGGCTCAAAATTAAACAAAATGTGAATTGTAAAATGTAATTTGCACAAAGTTTTCTACAGATCGCTGAGGATCGAGAGGGGTTCGGGGAGCTTTGGGTTCATCCTGAGGGGGGACGGCCCGGTGAAGGTCGACTCCGTGGTGCCCGGGGGGGCGGCAGACCGGGCGGGGGTGCGGGCGGGGGACTCCATCCTCAGTCTTAACGGACTCAACGTCCGGTAACCTTATCCTGCTAAATAATTTGGCATAATATCACAGCATTTTGAAGTTGTTGTTTGTAGTTGAGCCAGTTGACCTTGCTTTTGACTAAATTTAGGCATAATGAGCTTTTTATATCCTGTTCCATCTTAGTCATGAAACATCTGTCCTCTCACGCGTGCAGCCGCCAAGGTTCGTCGCGCCCATGTCCCCTAGATTTAGGCATTTGTACTTACATGCACATTTAGAACAAGGCGCTGCTGGATCGAGCTAATGAACAGTGAACAGCCTATATGCAAACGTAAATATAGTTTTAAGCGCGTTTTGTGTTGCCAATCTCGATGCCATTTTAAATTCATTGATTTTGTTTGCAATGCATATATTTGTTTCAAATATGTATTTGTTGCATAAATTGCAGGTTATTATATAATATTATGTATTAAATGTAGGTGCGTGAAAGGTGCGCTGAGTTGTGAGTGCAGTCTGGATTGTACAGAAAGTTCACACATGCACATCTTGTGAAGCTGTTGGAGAGCAGTGGAAGATCCCCTACATTGGAAGTGACGCAGGCAACAAAAGAAGAAGAAGAGGGTTTGTTACATCAATAGACTAGGGCAAGCAATTTTGTAAGTGTGCTCTATTATACATTACTCTCAAATAGTTTATATTCTATTTTAAATACCAAATTTCTTAACATGATTTAGATTTTTTATCATGAATTAATGTGATTTTTTATCATGAATTAATGTGATTTTTTATCATGAATTAATGTGATTTTTTATCATGAATTATGATTTTGTGCTGACAATGACTATGAAATCAGGAGTGCTCCCACGTGATGTCAAAGTGCTTCGACGTCATGTAAAAGTGGTAGATGCTTCAGGTTTTAAATTAGGAAAACTTCTATGGGTTCAGTCTTTATAAGCATTACATCATCTAAAAGACAACACACATTGATATCCATAATTAATATAAGAGCATGGTGTACAATCGTGTTCATATAACTCTACAGATTTTGTCACCCTCAAAGCAAAACGAAGCACAACTGCTAACCTTTTATTCAAGTTTTTAATTGGCTCCGTTATTTAGATGAATCTCAGGGCCAGTTGCTCAACGCAAGTTACGACATTACGTAGCAATCGTTCAAATAACTTGCCATTATTTAAAAGTTCTTTGAATGATCTGAGAGCTTTAAAATAACTCTGTATTGAACAACTGGCCTTAGTTTGCTCATGAAAATTATTCTACAAAATTCAAACTGATTTGATGGGAAGAGCTTTATCTTAAATCTTGCTTGTTGTCAGAATTTGACTGGGACATGAGCAGCATATCCTCCTCCTCATCCAATTCCTCCAACTCCACTCAGGGTCGTCAACCAGCAAGCTGGCACCCTCTGAAGGCCAGGCGTCTCCAACAATACCCGGTGGACTGGCTCCCAGCCCCCCACACCAAGGGAACTGAGGTTGACTGGCCGGGAAGGAAAAAGAGAAATCCTTCTGAACATTTGGTCGACTGGTTTCCTGTGGCGCCTAAGTCAGGGAAGGTTCCGGAAAAAAGGCCGACGGAGTTTCTGGAGAAAGTTAACAGCTTGTTAACGAGCAGCGAGAAGGCAAAGTTGGTGAGAAGTCTGCGCAAGTACTCGGAGGAACCGTGAGTTATGTCTCGATGCTCAATTTTGAACATTTGTAGCGCAATTTTTTTTGTTCTTTTTTTTCCATTGCGCAATATTCTCGATCATTTGTTGTAATTTTTCATGGTAAATTTAACATTTCTAATAGGCCCATATGTAATTTATAATTCCTTAGTTACTACCGGATGTTTTCATCGTCGTGTTTTCTATGCAGGTTTAATACAGTGTTTTGTGTTTGCATTGTAATTTTATGTTTGAGCGGGTGTCAACTAAATTTAGTGTCCTCCGGAAGAGCGTTGACACTTTCCGTGCAGAACTAGTGACTGTGGAGGGGGGAGGGGAGGTGGAGGAGAACTTCTCATAGCAGCATCAACTGATTAAGCTTGTTAAATTATCACGGCCTGCTAGTGCAAGTAAAACAATATTCAACGTCATCGTGCTCATGGTGGCAGCAATGTGGAGAGACTCACTGCTGAACTGACCGATCTTCTCGACACCCCTTCCAAGAGTTCCCTTTGGCCTCATCTAGTTCCAATGATGTCACCGCAGCACAACAAAAACAACGGGAGAAGGCTGAATCTACCGGACCATTTCATGCCCTTCAGTACGATCCATCTTCATTTTCTTGCATAGCGTTGAGTTTTTCTGGTTATAGATACAGTTAAGCTTAGCCCTGATGAAACACGCGTAGCGCTGCGCCTACTTTTTCTTAAACAGGCATAGTGCAACTGCTCGTCCTTTAAAAACTGCGTAGGCCTCTATGCCACAATAATCCACTTTCACGCGCAATCCAATGCCAGATAACCATCTTTTTTTGTATGCTTCCGTTATGGATACAGCAACGTAGATCATGTCAAATGTTCAACTTGATATGTAAGTTTCTTCATGATTTCGTTCGCTAACTAAATATTGTTCTTTGCCGTGATAGATGCTAAAAACACCCAAATCAACGACCAAACTCTCAGACGGCAACGTCGAGGTCCATCCAGGCCATCACCTCCGCCAGTCAGAGACGCCGGACGCAGCAAAAGGACGTTATCCAACCATGATGTCACATCAGACGAATCAAACGAAGACGACGATTGGTCAGACGAATATGAGGATAACAAAATCAAAGCTAGCCTTCGGGCTCTCAAGCAAACACAGGAAAAAGAAAAACAAACGTTGCGCGCGAAGCCTCAAAGCAAAGTTGTTCATGGCAATGAAAACCTGCAGAGAAAAGAAAAGAAAACGAAAAAGCCTGCGATGCCGAAGGAGAAAGAAATTTTAGAAGAAGAATCTGGCTCGGACGACGAGATGAGCGAAGAGGATAATGGAGCATATGGTACAGCTGATAGGTCGAGTGCTGGATCAAAGAAGACTGACAACAATAGTGGACGAAAGCCGAGTCAAGCTTCAAGCAAAAGTGACGGGGTGAAAAAAGCAATGGGTAAATAATTGAGGTTTACTCTGAAGGAATTCTAAGGGCTGGTTTCTCCAACACAGGTTTAATGGTGGTTCAGGATTTAGCTTATGCAAAAAGATGTGTTAAATCCTGAACCACCATTAAATCTATGTTGGAGAAACCAGCTCTAAGCATTATCATTCTGATTATAAAAATCTGCGGTAAATTTAGTTCTGGTGTTAAGAAATGAACGATTTTAATCCGTAATCATTCTCAGTGTATTGCTTTAACAGTATAGCGATACATTGGTAAGCCTTATACGCAATTTGTTGAAAATCTCATCATCTTTCAAGTGGTAAAGAATTTTTTTTAATCGGTCAACGTTTGGAAAAGTTACAGCCATGAGTTTGGTGCCACCTTTTTTGGACTCGCGGTCTATTTAGTGTTCGCATATTGCTTATCCAGGCGGCTCTGTTTGTCTATATAGTGTTGCGGCATATGTTTGTTTCTACTGCCTTTGTGGTGAATTTGTTTTTTTCTCATGAACAATTTACACTATAGAATCATATATTATAATCGCCATTTAATACCAACATTGTTCATCATTTTATCCGAGGCAAGTTTGCTTAGTTTTTTAGCTTAGATTATATTATTTATCTACTTTTTCAATCTTCTTGCTGTGGCTCCAGACAGCAACAAAACGCAGACGTTAACACGAATTCTCCACGAGCGATCTATGCAGACGACTCCCATCAAACTGACCCAAGTCGTCCCGCGACACCTCGTCATCCAGCCTACCGTCACCCTGGGCTCCAGACCACTGGATCTCCCCCCACAGCCCCCCGGAACCACCCCCGGGCTCTCCTACGTCCAGACTCCAGGAGACTTCAGGACGGTCATCCACGTATCGGAAGGCATCCAGCGCAGAGGAGAAATCGTTTCGCTGATAACGGAAAGAGGAAGTTCGGGCGAGGCAACAATGACAAGGGTTGAGTTTCCACCCGCGGTGATTCCAGATATTAATCGCAGTCGTTGGAGAGACACGCAGAGTGCCAGTCAACCGAGCCGTAGTGGCGGCATGGGTCAAAATCCAGATTTCGCTCTATCCAATCATGGAGTTCACAACATGATGCCCGTAGTATCCAATCGGATGGCTAGTCCTAGAGATCCAATGACCAATCACGGTGATCGTAACAGCGGTAGTCCATGGGATGCGTCATCCAATCAAATTTCTCGTAACACCTCGAGCCCGCGCCATGTTTCGACCAATCAGATTAGTCGCAATCAGGGCAGCGAGAGTCATCGAGATATTGCGACCATATCCCTGCCCCCCCCGCCTGTCACTTACACCCAACAGACCAGTAGCCTTCAAACCGGAAACGACAACCTTCGCTACTTGGGAAACCTAAAAAGTTGGGATGGAGGGGGCCCCAGGATTCAGGGTTTATCCGGAAGCACAGAGTCCCTGGATTCCCAGGCCAGGCACGTGCTTCGGGCTTTGGATGAGGCGGTGGAGGGAGGCATGGAGGGGGCTGGCGCGCCCCGCCAGGACCCGCCGCCCCCCCTGCCTCCGCCTCCCGCTCCACCTGCACCACCCCCGCCTGCCATGCCAGGTACATACACTTTACACTTAATGTGCAATCAAGATGATCAAGGAAAATTGGTTATGGGACATTTTTTTGTAAAACTATCGAGTAGACGGTTTAACTTAAGAAATGTCTCGATGCATAATGATCACAGATGCAATTGTGAATCGCAAATTGTTAGCATTCGCTGCAAATTAAATGATGTATGTATAAATTGTATGCATGGTGATTTTTAAAATAGTCAAATGTAACATTTTTAGGATCATCGTGGATAGGGAATTTTATTTAAAGGATGCGCAATTAAGCAATAACCTTTTTTTATGAAGCATTTTTTTTGAAGCATGTTACCGGTCGCGACTGTTGAAAAGCGATGATATGAAAATAATTTGACAATCCAAAGAACAAACATAAGACCTTGTTAACCTTAATCGTTTTATTGGGTTATTGTTTGGATTCTGTTCAAGGTTCTGCGTTAAACAAGAGTGTATCAACGGTTGTGAAACGCATCAACTGGGAGAAACTGGAGAAGATTGGGCGAGACTCCGTGTGGGCCAGGGTTTGTGGACAATTTATGAGTTCAAGAAGTGAATGATCATGCTTTCTAAAGTTTTAAATATTAGCTCTTCATAATGCTTGACTGAAACGTTTCCAACAATTCTACTGGGATGCAGCAATTTCACTGTCATTTGTTATGCTAGGATTTAATGATTTCGAAAAAATCCTGTGATGTTTTGACTTTGACAAGGAATGGCATTGCATGCTAAACAGGATAAACACAGGTCATTATGACATATACAAACACAGGATAATCTACTGGATCTAAACATTATTCAAATTCTTGAACGTAATTAAGGATTAAGATTATATTAGAATAAACGTGTGTTTATGAAAAAGGTTGTCTTACATAAAATGAAATTGTATTGAAATATTTTCGTCTCTAGCGCTCTTCAGTGAGGTACAATCATTTTTAAATAGCCTCATTAATTACAAATCTACTACAGAGGTTGTACGTTGGCTTTAAAATGCATTTTTATATTTCTGTGGTTGTAAGCAGATGGACAGCGATGGGGAAGATCTGGAAGGTGTTATCAAAGAACTGGATCTTGATCAGCAGTTTAGCACCAAGAAGGCAACTCTCAGTGAGCTAAAAACTAAAGCATATGACTGATACTGTTTTTGAAGATTTTTATTTAATTGTGCTTCTTTGATTATAGCTTAAATAGCTGCCTTTAACAAAGACGCTTACTCGAAACATCGAGCATCCGTGGAGTCGTGTCTTTATGAAGATTTTTGGTAGTTT
>JAQIWG010009872.1:0-10348 GCA_034695025.1 Chamaedrilus cognettii
CTCGTGAGTTCTGTTCCGACCGCAATAATGTAGTAGCCAGGCTAAGCCAGCCAAAACAAAATTGCAACCCCATTGCACTCCAAAGACTAGAAGAGTAGATGTAGCTTCTAGAGATTAGCTGGACAGAGAAGATAACGAATGAAGAAGTGTTGAGGAGAGTGGGGGAAACAAAGACTATGATGGACGTGATAGCCAGAAGAAAGAAAAACTGGATTGGGCATGACATTTTAACGAAAGGAGAAGGATTATTGAGAGATATGATGGAGGGTAGAATGGAAGGCAAGAGAGGACCGGGAAGGCCACGTACATGTATCGGGATGATGGACGATCTGCTTGAGAAGGAATCGTATGCGGATATGAAGAGAAGGGCCGAAGATCGGCTAGGGTGGAGAGTTTGGACACCGAGAACCTGCCATTTGGCAGAGCACTACAGAAGAATTACCAATCCATGTGCTGAGTTCTACATAATAATAGATTATTAGTGATTATTATGTAAAGCAGCCACTGCTGGTTTCATTCACCCTCCGTGGTAGGTAGCAGCCCCGGTCACTGGCGCCTGGCCGGGCACGTGCTCGAAGTCCCAGCTCTGGTTGGGGCCCCCGTTTAAGGCATAGGACGACACGTGCGCCCCCTTCTCCTTGTTGTTACCTGACCATCACCGTTACAAGGCAATCAGGCGGCGCTTTTGAAGAACATAATTCTCGCATCTGACAAACTAGTTTTAACAAACTAGTTCTGACAAACTAAATCTGACAAACTAGTTTTAACAAACTAGTTCTGACAAACTAATTCTGATAAACTAGTTCTGACAAACTAGTTTTTCAAATGCAAGTACAGGGTCCGGCAGCCAAATCCACCGAATCAAAAAAATTAAAAACTTTTGCATTTTTCAACGGATTCAAATTTTTTAACGCTATTTGATAGAGGAAGGATGGAAGTTTTTTTTATATATAAACTACTAAATACAAAAAGAAACGTGCAGTGTCCACAACACATTTTCCTTGTACGCGCCGCATCGTTTCTGGCATTCTCTGACGCGCGAGATCGAAGTGTTTATTGCTTTGGATTGTTCGGTTCTCCAATGAAGCACATTTTCATTAGAAAGAAGTAGTTAGTTGACAACGCTATGGTTATTGGTGTACGGAGAAATCTGAAAATGGCGATAGGCAGTCACTTCTTTCACCAAAGTGTACGGACTGGCGCCAATAAGCGTACACACCATCCTAGATTCGTCCTGGTTTGACAGGCAACACGATGACCATGAATAGGCCCTACTAAACGTTATCATCAATTTTACGCTAATTTTTGAGAGAATTGTCGTCAAGTCCAGGTTTTGTTCGAGAAGATTAATGGTTTCAGCAGGATGGCTGTAGACTATAGAAAATTAATGCTGATCTGACTTCAACGAAAATTTGGTGAGCGTCTAATTCTCGCAGCGGAGAGCCCATCTCTGGAGAGCACAGACCTAAACTCTCCCGACTTCTTACTCTGGGAATGGGTCACGGATAGTGCTAATGAACAAAGGATCATCGATAAAGTGAACACCGCCGATGAAAATGGCATCTATGCAACATATCAAGAGAAGTTAGCAGGAAGGTAATAAACAATTCGACCGCGCGCGTCAGAGAATGCCAGAAACGTTGCGGCGCGTACATGGAAATGTGTTGTGACCGCTGCGCGTTTCTTTTTGTATTGGATACATAAAAAAACTTCCATCTTTCGTCTATAAAATAGCGTTAAAATAATTAGAATCCGTTGAAAAGTGAAAAGTTAGTGATTTTTTTTATTGGATATATTTGGCTGCGCGTGGACGCCTTGAGTGTGGACGCTCAAAAGCGGGATCAACGCTATAGCTTTGCTAAAGCGAGGTGATGTTCAAACCGGGTTGGTTTCGGTGGACCAAAGGCTTGTATTTCTACAGATGATGCTTGGTAAAAGCATCATCTGGACAACCTTGCTTTTGAAAAGTTTTTTTTGACAAACTAGTTTTTCCAAAGAATGCTTTTCGAAAGCATCATCTGAGAGGCGTTTTAGGCGCCTATCATAAGCGTCAGTCTTGGAGGAGTCAGGGGTGTTGGACCCCCAATAAATTGAAATAACTATTTGGCCCCCTCCCTATATATGAACACATGTAATACAAATTTAATATATGAACCCCCTTTTTTGAATACGTATTTTTGACTACCCCAAATTTATTCGGACCACCACGCTGTTGAGAAGAAATTGACGTGTGTACATAGGAGGCTACAAGTTAGCGGAAAAATATATCTCTTACATTTAAGCTGATCCTTGATCTCAGAAAACTTATCGTTTATGTTTACTTCAGACGTGTCTTTAGGCCTATGCCAATGTAATGTATATGCCTTTTAATTTCTTAATACTTTGTGAAGATAATGATATAAAATACAATTAATTGATTCAAATAATTCAGAATAGCTTCGGTTTGGTCATTTTTCAAGTCAATTGATATAAAATGATGATTTCCATTAATTAGACTATTTCTGTGCTTAAATAATAAATTGCGATCAACAGAAAACAAGACCCTTGCTCTGTTTCAGACAATATTTAATTACCTAATATCGAGTACTTGATATCGTGGGCCGGCAAAATTGATCAACTGCATTTCTGAAGATGCATTTAATCATAGATTTCGCAAGAAACTTTACGGTTGAGACAACTTTTGTAGCACTCTAAAGATGCACTGGTCTTGTTCATTTCAAAAGCAGCAACAAAACACGCATGACAAGTCAAGCCGTGTCGCTCTCATCAGATCTGCTCGCGGCGAATGCAAGCTTGGCAGCAGTGCTCTGCTATAAGCGACACATCGCATGATTCAGTTCTACATGTAAGTGACTCTCAAGCTTTGTGCATGAAACTATAGGCCCCAACTGATCATATATTAAACTATATATACAATATATAGCTACACTAGTAAATTCAAAAATTGTATCAATCATATAGACCTACCAAAGTCAATCTATATTAATAGCCTATTAGAATCATGAAGAAAATCATAGAATCATCCAAAAATCGGTAGCAAACCCTTTGTATACGTACAGTACATTACCATAATTATATAGAGTAACTTATGCAAATATTATCCAATTTGCATTAACCCCTAGTTGGATATTTTAGTTTAAATGCATTTCACGGCTTTGCGGCTTTGCAGCTTTGCGGCTTTGCGAAAGCAGCTTTGCGCCTTTGAGACTTTGAGACCTTGAGACTTTGAGACTTTGAGACTTTGCGTCCCTGGGTCATCTCTAGAAGGCATTTAGAGCGAGTTACTTATATAGTTAAGAAATACAAGGTTTGTGAAAAAAGGTGTTTGAAATGTACAAGCTTTAACCCTTAGTCGGCTATTTTAGCCAGAATGCATTAGCAAGATGGTGATATTTTGAAGCGTCTTTCATCATTTTTCTTCACTATAATGCAGCAGCATATAATGCAACATATAATGCAGCAAAAAGGTATTAAGAGCCAAAAGGAAGGTCGCAGATTTAATTTTCGTCTTGGCGCCGAGCTCGCGGATCGATGCGGCCGACAGACGTCGATATCTGCGGCGATGTCCCGCACCCTCGAGGCTAAATATTTCGCCTCTCTCAACCGCAGCCACTATATCAACTTTCGGGCCCGGCTGAGCATTTACTGTTTTATGTTTCAAGTACGGTACCTGTATTGGTGGGTATACACTAATGCTTGCCATGTATGCTCGAAGTAGTCTAACATCCATCTAGACGTGTCTCGAGAGAGGTACTATAAAGTACAAGGTAAGCCTAACGTTTTACTTGATCCACTCACCTTCCATATGATCATGTATTATAATCATTTTATTCGGTATATCACGGTGATTAAAAAAAAACAATTATATACATTTTGTTCTATCCTCTAAACAAACTAAATATTCCCACTCTACAGTTTACTTCTTGTTCTAAATGGCTCTCCGTAGCCAAAAGTAGACGCACCGACAATGTCGAGGACCTTGTTGCGATCGACTCTGTTACGAATGTGCGCTCCGTCTCGGAACCACTGCTGGTTGTTGTCACCCTGCTTGTACGGGTTGACGATCAGCTGGTTGTCTGCGCGCAGAGTCATAGTGGGTCCTTGAAATGCTTACGGTAGAGTTACTTTTTAAGGGGATTAAACGTTGGATTTCCAGTCGTGCTGCAGTCGTGTTCCGGAAACACGCGTGTTTTCGAAACACGGCCAGGGCAGACACGACAGTTGGAAACTCCAGAACAATGCGAAGCAAGGCGAAAAGCTACTACCGACGCTGCGCGTTGGAGACGAGTCTTTGAATACTTCGTACCAGCTGCAAAACGCCCAAAAACGAGCGGGGGGGGGGTGCCAATTAAAATTTTAGAAACTCCCAGAAATTTTACATGTTAACAAAAAATTGACTGCCTCGAAATTATCGTACGTACGATAATTGTACAATAATATCGCACACCCGTTATAGTACATCGTACAAATGCACATTTTGAGCTCCAATTGTCGTACAATTATAGTATTATAGTATTTTGGCAACGCTGAAGTGATATCAGTAAATGAGTTTGAGTAGCACTGCTGCAAACTGTAGCTCACGCTGCACTTCCAGACACAGTCCGCCAGCCTTGGAGCGGATCGTCCCCTGAACGTTGTCGTCGTACCAGACCTGATTGTCCTTGCCGTGCCTGTCCCACGGCAGCACCTTGGCGCCAGGCTTGTTCCCGCCCCCCTCGCAGTCGAGCACAAAGTGCGTCAGGCGGCTCTTGATGATGTACAGCTGCTGCACGGCGGCATAGGGCCAACAGGATGTCACGTTCGCGTCCGATAGGTATATAATTATTTATTATACCAGGTCTTTAGCAAGCTTGCGAGTTGTAACCTATGATTATACGACATCGGCACGACCGTTTACTGCGCGGACACGGGCAACCCTTCAGCGCCTTGAATTGTTAGGGTGCATGTGCTTAAGTACATACATGTATTATCTCAGGCGAATTCGTGTTCAAGTTGAGGATGCCAATAACTGGCATTGCCATCATAATTTCGCAGAAAATTGTAATAAATGACGCGTGCAGTTGTATGCATGGATAAACTCTGTTTCTTAAATTCGACACGCATTCCTCCTGAGTCCTGAGTGTGCCTAATTTTAAAGAATAGCCTGCTCTATTATAACAGTTCCACATACTGCAAGTGTAACTATCATGTTAAAAAATCACATTTGTTAGGTAAAGGCTCCATGAACTGTCTAATTTTGTTCATTTTAATCGAGTTGCAGATTTTTTTCTCCACCGAATCGCACGGTAACTAGAAAACACAGCTCTAACAAATTGCTTATCTTTCAACAAAAATCCTGACTCCTGAGCTACATGCTACATGTGCATGTAGCCTATAAGAGGGCCGCTCCCTGAGCTTACATGTACATGTACGGCAAAGGGGCTTCAAATTTTAGACTGATGAATAATGTATATCCCTATACCGGACTCGCGGAGCTACCTTATATATATGAGGGAGTTCAACTTGCTCCATGCATCACCCCCCAGCGAAAAACATCATCCTGCCCTTTAATTATATATATTTATTATAAACGCTGTGTATACAGATAAGTAATTAAATAGGCTACATACCGTCATAATTGCCGAAAGGTTCTAAGCCGATGTGACGACCGGGCCACAGTGTACGTGGCAGTTAATAGCAGGACTCAAAACGCTGCAAGACTGTTTAACAAAATCACAAGTAGACTTAGATGTACAATGTACATGTACAATGTACATGTACAATGTACATGTACAATGTACATGTACATGTACAATGTACATTGTACATGTACATTGTACATGTACATTGTACATGTACATTGTAGACTACAGGCAGGCAGCGTGCAGGACTGATACATGTAGATAGTATCTATAGATACATAATATATAGGCTTTTAATTTTAATTGCCACATCAGGCAATTGCCATCATGGCCTCATGGCCTGTGGTCCCATCACGCCACATCAGGATGTGGTCACTGTTATCATGTATACAATTTAAGACGAATCTGATGACTTTTGATCGACTTGAGACAACGTTTTGAGGGTTCCAGTTTTCACACACTAACATGTATAAGCAAAGCGATACATTGTAATGTTATCATTTTCTCATTCATCTGTTGATTTAACTTTAGGCCCTTCTTGTAGGCTCCAGTCAACGTTCAAAAAAGACGTTCCCGTTAAGATTTATCGAACGGAACGCCGTTGGGTCAAATGTTTTTTTTTACTGCAGAAACGCTGGTCTCTAAAGGTGTTTCACATTGGGTGGTCAGTCTGTCTGCAGAAAGAATTCTTCCCGCAAGACACCCGGAAGGGGATCGTTAGACAAAATGGTCGTTCAGCGACGACGCGTCATCCCGCAAGACGTACCTACCTTCACGCAAGTGATGGTTATATACCATTATACAATATCATATATAGACTGTAGTTAATGGAAAGACGACGTGAAGACGTCGCGAAGGCGACGCGAAGGGCGCACGCGTCTTCCCGGAAGCCCTGTCTTCCCGCAAGACGCATCATCACGGCCGCCTTCCCGTGAAGACCGTTCTTCTCGGAAGATGGCCGGAGGAACAGTTCGGAGATGACCCGGACGATCCAGTCTGAAAGCACCTTAAGCGCATCTGGCGCTTTGCTGCAAAAAGTTGCTCGAGCCCACACAAATTTATCTGGATGATTGAATTTGAATCGGTACCGAATAAAATGTACCGGCCCCTAAAAACGGCTTAGAGAATTTCTGTTAAATTTGCACGTCTAGATCCTCCCCCGCATGCAATTATGAGTTATAGCTACATGTATTGATAAGTGTAGCGCACACCGTGCTATTATACTGCTATGCTCATTAACAGCTGGCTCATAATATGCATGACACGAAATTAAGCTATGCGCTGTTTTGCAGTCGAGTACGCACCCGACGCGGATGAGAGTTGAAGACGACTGACTGGCGGTATATCCACCAACAAAATATCCTACAGTAACTGGCTAGCCGTAAAGTGCATACGGGGCATAAGCTCTACTGTCTATCAAGCTTCAACAATCATCCTACGTAGTCCTAAATAGCTATATAAAATTTTATGCGGTAACGCATGTAGTATGATTCACGTTGGTCCAATAGATGTTTTCGATGATAGGAATATCCGATCAGAATGCATGGCACAAGCAACTTTTCAATAGAATCCGATAAATGGCAATTGGTTAATGTTATTGTTGTAGCGTTGTAGCTTGTTACTCTTAGTCACATATACATGTGTTTTAATTCGTACAAGGACAGAATGTCAAGGATGTCAAACGATAAAGAAAGAAACAAAACTGAAAAAAATTATACAAAAAATTATACTCGCTATTTTAACTGCTTAATACTATTCCTCAAATTAAATTATACCGAACTATACTTCAGTCATAATTGTAGTTAGGTAATTTAAATATTTTTTACCATTGCTTTTCAATGTGTTTATTATTCTAGAATATGAAATCATGATATCGCGTAAAATGATTGCATCTGAAAGTCCACAGAAAGTAGCCCTACAAATCCAGGAAATGTTAACTAGCCGAAATTCATCGACAGTCATCAAGCAGAGACCTTCGCCTTGTAGGTCCATTCTCTGACCTCTGTCAGGCCACACGTCACACATCATAAGTTTGTCCTTGAATTTAATGAGTTATGATAGGGAAATATAGAAAGTGTGTTAAGTTGGATTATTATCATTTGATTGCTAGATTATTGTTTTATTATTAGTAGTTTGTTAGCTGTTGAGATTGTCGCATTGCTTTATCAAGATTTAAGATCGAGTGCGAGTGTAAATTTGGTTTTAAAATCCTACACCATAATATTAAAATATTAAGTTAAATTAAATACTAATAATAATAAGAAAATATGCCCTGTATAAGGGCATATTTTTACCCATCTACAAGTTTACAGTAGGGGCCTATATATACGTTGTCTGTATATCTCAGACAAAGCAGCATAGACACGCAGTTTAATGATAATTGCCTATCTCGTTCATGGCCACACCAGCTGTTACTATTACTCGATGCTCTCATTTTTTGAAAATGTTATAAGTTGCATCTATAATAATGTCATGTACATGTAGATCTTCAGTATCGCCACGGAATTGGTACATGTAGGCCTCACTAAAGAGTAGGCTAAGGACACCCCAAAATTGCCGCTGTACCTAGATCTTCAGACAACCTTTGCAAAAGCTTTCATGGCGCCCTCTTTGATCTGAGGCTGAGATGTATAATAATTAGCATTGTAGTATGCACTATCGTCTTGGGTGATCTGTACAATTGCAGGCATACATGTATGGCCTAGGCCCTACGTGTCGCTTGGTGCAGCATTATCATAGACCTATAGGCCTACATGTATAATGTATAGGCCTACATGTATAATGTATAAGTGTCGCTTGGTCGTCCGTGCATCATGGCGCAGTGCAGCAGACTGTGACTGTCCTTGATGACAGGAACCTGCTAGCTGCGAATGATCTTCACCATCTAAATAATATATAGCCCTATATGTACAATCTTAGCCAAGTGTCATAAAAGACCTACATGCACGTCATTGTCATTCTTTGGCACTCGTGTAGCTACGGTAGTAGACCTATTATTGATGGTGTCGGCTCTTAGCATGCATGATCAAATAAGAAGCATTTCGGATCAAATATTATACTTGTATGGCCAAGCGATGCGAACGATCGAACGAACGAGCGATGCATGAATTGTATGTACATGTATTGCAGGGTTGCGGTCGAAAAATAACGTTTGAAAACCATTTTTAATTGGCAACAGTGCTGTCAGACTATAAACAAAATTAATACAGCCATATGATGTGATTTAAACTAGGCCTACTCTTTTTTTTAACCTCGAACGCCACGTAAGGCTATAATTCTGCGGAACACACCCTCCCTAGTTCCTCACTCCCTCCCTGGTCTTGAGTTTCATTCTTATATTACAGAACATTGTCTCATCTTTGACTGCACGAGAATGGGTGATTTAAAAGCTAGCTGCTTCTATTTAAACTATATTACTGTTATTCGTAAATTTACGTTTCATATTATACCATTCGTAACATTAACAGAATATATATACACCATACAAATGAACGTCAGTCACAAAGCAAATTATCTAAAATACAAGGCCTATTTATAGTATCCATGAAATGAATTAGAATCATTACAAATTGTTAGCTAAATTATAGAATCACATCAAAAATACTATACAACATCGGACAACATGTAAAACATAAGCCTATTGTAGGAAATGCCTACAAAAAACAGCTACATGTGCATAGTAGTCAAGCTCGTGTTCAGTGCGCGCTCCCCCAAACGTCATCTCCGAAGGTGCGTCGGATGGCCAGAGCGTTTCCTCGCTGAATGGCGATGCTCAGGAGCTGCCTAAGAAACGCCGTGGACGGCTGTTCCCCCGTGAGCGCCGCCATCCTCAAACCCAGCTCGGTCGAAAGCCTCAGCGCTTCAGGTCCCCATGCCCCGAAAAGTTTCAACTGCCACCGGAACAGATAAATACGCTCGAGAGAGTTCCGCGCACTTGATGCGCTTCCGGGACTCCGCCTCTGCAGTCGCTGACCCCACCACCAAAGAAGATTGGCTTGAGTGCGAGGGAGCCAGGGTGTCTGGGCATGTAAAATCTCAAAGAAGGCATTTTTCATGAGCAAAGCCCCAAGCGAATCAGTGTAGCGCCATCCGGCCTTTTCCTGTCCTCACGGAGCAGATGAGCTGGTTTGAGATCGACCGGAATGCTGAGGCTGCGAAGGACCTGGCTATGACGACATTGGCCATGCTGTGGCGGGCATGACGCCCAGCACTCCGGCGACAGGCCAGCTCATGAAGCTCGTCCGCCTTGACTGCCACCCCGCATCGACATGTGTGTTCCTGAACAAGGGAACATTCCAACCTCTCTCACGCTCACAGCGATTCGTGTTTCCTCGTCCCCGAGACGGTGACCAAGCGAGCTCGACGGAAGGGCTTGTAGCCACGCGCCTGACGCTGTAGCGCAGCCCGCGAGCAATCTCGCACGTCCAGGTTCATAGGCGTTGTCGCGAAGCGAAGCGAAGGTCGCGAGGCATCGGGGCACGTCCCAGGCGCGCTGAAACCGAGCCGCAGTGTCTGTCGGAGGAGCCGCCTCAATGCCTAAGCGCCAGCAGTCGAGAGCGTTGATGAGATAAGAGATAAGTAAGATAAGTAGGATAACATAAGAGTCTGGAATAGCCGGCAACCTTGCTGGGAGAAGCTGAAGCAGTAAAGGTGCACAAGTTAGGAGAGAGGCTAGGAACGCTGAGGGTGCAAGGAAGGATGCACTTCTGATTCCACGGGGGGGGGGG
>JAQIWG010009873.1:0-10348 GCA_034695025.1 Chamaedrilus cognettii
CTAGATTTAAATCAAGTCATAGGCGCCAGTTGCAGTGTAGCGTACACAATTATATATGCTGAAATTTTTTTTTTGTGGCAATGTGCTACAAACGCCAGTTGCAGTGTAGCGTACACAATTATATATGCTGAAATTTTTTTTTTGTGGCAATGTGCTACAAAAAAAAATTCAGCATATATGATTGTGTACGCTACACTGCAACTGGCGCCTATGACTTGATTTAAATCTAGGGGGACTGAAGCTTCAAAACTTTGTTCAATCACCTTTCACATCAGCATCATGATTCATAGATTTGGGATGCAGTGGTACGTTACAGACCCGGTATTATGCTTGACTGGATTCATAATCCAGGTCATTCTGGCAGTCATTCATGAAGTCATTCATATATGCAGTCTATCAGTCAGTCATTTAAGAATGAAGAATTTTTCATCGTAGGCCATGCAAAAAAATCAGCACAAGGCACGACATTACAAGTAGTTCACGTAAAAAACTTTTTGAATGCCCCTCGCATATCCTAATTTTTGTGTTTCTCGAGGGGCCTTTATAGGGCTCTGTCGGGGACCCCCGGGGGGCTCCCGAGGCGAGATTAACCCCTGTATGACCTGAATTATTATATTTCTGATCAGCCTGTGCAAATGTCCTTTTGAGATCTTCAAATCAGCGAGAATGCATCGAGGCAAACCTATACATGGATAGAAGAACATTTCTTTTTGTGCATGCGCTTTAAAGCTTTCTATGCTATGCACAATGTTTAACTAGACTGCATCGTGTAGTTTAACAATAATAATCTAATCAGTGAGACATTTTTACTATCTACATCATTACTAATATTATTCGTGCGTACGGTACTAATATTCTTCTCACGAAAAGTTTTATTTTCAATAACCATTTATCTGCTACCTTTATGGTGATCTTTTCCATGAAATAGTCTGTTTAATCTTTTAGAAACATGTCTAAATATTAATTTACATGCTGCAATTCACATTCAAATGTTTTTGACAGCTATAACTACGTTGCTGTTGTCGTCGTTCCATCCTCGTCATAGCTTGTGGTAGTTCGCCCCCCCACAATTTTTTGACCGACCTTCATGGTTGTAGATGTAACAGAACCCTCCATCTCGATTTTTTTCCTATGATGACACCCTGCGCTGCCCCCGTTTTGATGTACAGAACCCTGATGCTGGTTCCGACGGAGGGCGTAGATGCCGCCCTGTACAGGTTCGTTTACCCCACGAGAGACTTTCCCTTGAGATTTTGAGCTTTGACGTGCAGTCACATGGCCCCGCCGCGCGTAGTTTTAGAGGAACAGGTCCCCCACATTGGTTACCACAGAAGGCGCGAGTGCCCCCCTGTTGCTGATGGATCCTGATGAAGAGGCGGCGTCTAGTCATGGTTGAGGGTCGGGTTACTTACTGCTGCTGCTGCTACTGCTGCTGCTGCTGGTCTTTGTGACTGCTGCTGTTGATGGTTTTCTGTAACTGCTGCTCGCGCTGTTGCTTATGGTCCTGCATCCTGGGCTGGTAAGGTTGAAATGCGCTGAAGGACTTGTTGCTGCTGCTGCTGATCGTCGCCATTTGTTGGTGGCGGTCCGTTGCTGTTGATCGTCCTTCTGATAATGGGCGTCTCTTGATGCTTGTCGTTCGATGGTGGTCGTTCCCTCTATGATCTGCTACGGCTGCTGCTGATGGTCTTTCGTTGTGGACGCAAAACCCACCATGTATAGAAGATAGGATGAATTGCTCTTCGAGGGGCTCTTTTACCCCGATTCTTCACCATGTAAAGACGATATATCACTGCTCTTCGAGAGGCTCTTTTTGATAGTTGTATGTCGTTTGATGGGAACTGAATGCCTGAGCTCTGCAAGATGTCGAACAGGAGCTAATAAGGAGACTCTCCGTTTGACAAGAGGGAGGAGAGATGGTTCTAGGTGTAGTTAAACGGAAGGATGCAAACACCGACACAGCTGGATCTCTGGTTTAAATACCAGTTGTCAATAATCAATTTAGCACTTTACTAATTTTGACCCCGGCCTAAATATTCTTGCAAATTGACTTGATGTTTTAAGGACCCTTTCCTTGTCCTGGAAGATGAGGGCCTTTGAAGAATTCTTAAATTTATTTCTTTTCTGCTATGTTTTGCTATGTTCTGTTTTCTTTTCGTTTGATACAATATTTTTTTGTTTATTTTAAATATTTCTTTCAATGCTTCTGTTTGCCTATATTTAAGCATTTTAAACTGCAAAAGTCTATTGTATTCATTAAACACAGGCTAGCAATTAAAACCTACAAAATATACCTCATTACACCACTACAGAGTCTGTAAAAAATACCTCTCCGTAATTAAAATTTGAATACCGCTATTAAAAATAGCCTACCAATGGGAGACTAGACACTAAAATGTAGAAACCAACGGTTAGAAAATTACTTGCCCCAAGCCCCCAGGGTCTTAACGGCGATGGGAAAGAAGCTGTAGCCAGTTACAAGACCTGCGTTCTTGAGTCGCTTTTCTGCCTCCACCGACCATGCCGCTGACCCCGTCGTCGTTGAAGTTTTGGATAAATGCGAGGGGGCCAGCGTGACTGGGAAGTCCCATACGGCGTGTTTGCCGCGGGACCATTGGTTGCGCCGTCAGGCTGCTTGCCGTCCGCGCAAAGCAATTCTAGAGGTTCAAGTTCTGCAGGTCAGTGCTTCGGAACTCTCTTGCGATGATGTAGTTTGCGAGCCGGTGGCATATATGTCGTCCTGCACTGCGCCAACACGCCAACCCATGGTGTCCGTCCGCTGCCACTGGTGGATCGCAGCAGCAGATGTGTGGCCGGACCAGGGGGGCGCCTAGTCGCAGCCCATCAGCCACACGCAGCTCGTCGTTGCCGAGCCGGAGGCCGAGCGAGCAGGCAGGGAGGGCATGAAGCCATGCCCCTTACCCCCCAGACTTGATTGCCAGGAGACGAGCGCGAGCAGCCGGAGGAGCCTGTGAACAAGATGTCGAACTGGCGCGCGCAGACTGGGTCGCGCCAATTTCGCTGTCGAAGCGTGGCGTCGCCTATGAGCAGCGCGTCAGCTGATGAGCTCGAGAGGTAGTGCCCCGCGGAGGAGTGCGGCCTTGCGGGATGGATCCATGAAGTGGGTCATAGCCATTGGGAGGATGCTGCATGCCAGGGTTTCTACGGCGGCGAGCGAAGAGAGAAACGCTGATGGGGCGAGTTGTGTTGCGCTTCTCAGTCCCAGCCCTCCCCATCGCACCGGAAGCTGTGCCTGTTCCCTTATCGTGTCGTTTGCCTCAGTGTTGGCGCATGTCACTAGTACGTGCATCACAGTGTAGTCGAACTTGTTTGTTATTGTGGACTTGAAGCAAGGTGCCCAGCGGAGGATGTAGTGTAGGCGCGGTATCGAGAGTGAGTTGCGCAGGATGTAGAGGGCCTTGTCCGCGGGCATGAGAGAAAGGCAGACTAGGCTCGCTCCAGCGCAGCTGAGAATGAATCTCATTCAATGGTGAATGAGAATATGGACGAGGTATCGAGATTTGAGACTGAGGCTGCTGCCAGCTCAACCACGCCAAATGTGAGATAGTCGGCTTGTCGGCCAGGGCGCGCAGACGATGGTCATCGTCAGCGCTGTCGTTCATCGACCGAGCAGCGGAAGAGGCCTCCCTTCTGGGGGCCCCCTACATGACGATGCAGTTGACAGAGCCGTCAACGACAAATGCGAATGGTGAATGGTTAGCCCTCAGGCTAACGTCGTCTAAGTACCCCGTGACGAATTCGCCCCCCAAGCCCTGAAGGGGACCATTGAGGGCTAGGCTGAAGAGAAAGGGTCCGAGAGGGTCCCCCGCTGCACGCCGCGTAACCTTTTTTGAAAGTTTTGTTAGTCCGCGTAGGTTTTTTGATTTTGTCATTCATCAAGACAGATCTTCCTCCTTTCTCATTTTCCCCTAGCTCATCGCACTCTTTACTCCACCATATCTCTCATGCTCTCCGTTTTCCTTCGTAATTCTTTATTCAGTTTATAGTACATCCAAGTTGCTTCATTTGTTCGTGCATTCTTAAATTTCTGTCTTCCATCTTGTTTATCATATCAGTTGTTATCCATGGCTTCTTAGCCGTGTTACTTTTCTTACAACCAATATTTTTCACTACGTTTTCAGTAATCAGCTCCGTTAAATCCTTGCATCTTTTGTCCACGCTCCTACCCCTCTACGTCCATTTCTTCACTTTTTTTCTATCTCTCTCCAAAAGTTTACTGTGTTTGATTCCACTTTGTATTGTCCCACTTTGTCTTTTATCTACCGCTTCTCTTAATTTTTCTGAACTCGACAGTTGCTTTCATAGCTACCAAATTGTGATGTGAGTCTGCATCTGCTTCCAGGTGCATGCATTTGTGATGCTATTTCTGTATCTTTGACAAGTATACAATCTATTTGAAATCTACCGGTATTCCCGGCTTTGCGCAGGAGTATCTCCCACGCTTATAGTTCTCAAATCAGGTATTCGTTATCAGCATCTGCTTTGTCCTGCAGAACTCCACAACTTTCTCCCCTTTTTTTTTCTCATGTCTAACTCGTATGCACCAACTTCTCCTGCATCCCTTCCTACTACAACTACAGCATTCAAGTCACCCTTAACCACCGTATATTCCTTTCGCTTTTCTTTCTCAAATAGTTCCTCTATCTTTTCAAACATGGCATCCACCTCTTCTTGTTCTTCTTCTTTCAAATTGTTCTTTATTCTTCTTAAACCATGTGTTGCACACCACTTTCTCTGTCGCCTCCCAAAACTTTGTAGCATATCTCCTTCACTGTTTTTGATATCGAATCCAAAACCATCGTGCACGCTCTTAAATCCCTCTGCATTCTTACCCACATTCCCATTCAAGTTCCTCCCTATCCACACTATCTCCCCCTGTGGTATCGCCACCACTACCTCCCTCAAGCGCTCCCAGAAGGCCTCCTTTTCCGAATCACTATGATCACTCTCCTTTGCATGGGCTAATATTATGTTTACGGTCTCATTTCCCAGTTTGATCTTTAATCGCAATAGTCTCTCAATATACCTGACCACCTCGACAACCTGCTTCATTGCCCTCTCTGCTACAAGATCTCCCACACCATCCATTCTCTCCTTACCTCCCTTGCCAATAGAACTTAAACTTATCGTTTTGGTTTGTTATAAATTTTGTACCGCTGCCCGTCCACCTTGCTCCTGCACATAGCACACCTCCACACTTTTCTTTGCTAGCTTGTCCATAACTTCTGCCGACCTTGCTGACATACTTACTACATTTATTGTTCCCAACCTAACTGGCACATCCCTTCTCATCCTTTCCCTCATACCCCCACGCCCGTGATAGCTAGCTAACGTTGGTTCGGGATCAGCCCCAGTGTAGTGCCCATTATCGCCGGACAGCACTCGTCCCGAACAGTCCTAGCGCTGTGCCCCTTGTCATCTGTCAACGGTCCGGGGTCGGCTCGACAAAAATTGAGCTTTTTTGTTCATAGCTATTCGTAGCTGTTTGTCCATAGCTGTCTTTTTGGTTTATTCTTTTATTACATATCAAAGGCCCTTACTGGCGCCCAACCTGCCCGATGGTGGCAGCACGGGCAGCGCTGCCGGACATAGTGTCGTATTCTATCTGGGACAAAATTGAGGTCCGCTGTGTTTAAAAAGTTTGCAAATTCCTGGTTTACGGTGCTGTCAGTAGGGACACTCATTCAATAGGGATTTCCTTCTGTGTTAAAATGTTATGTCTTTATATCGTACCTGGTGTCGTAGATGAGCCAAATTTGTAAAGATTAGGCATAATGTTGTTTTTATTTGCAGCTGCGAAGTTATAGCAGATCAAAGAACTGGAGAATCGTTGCAGTATGCCTTCATTGAGTTTCGTGAGGTATTTTAGCTCGCTAATAATGTCAGGTTTATCAGTCTTAGTGTCTTATTTTAATTCCGTAGCAAGGTAAACCAAACTTGATTATAGCTTTCTGGAGAAACAGAAGCGGATCCAAGTGCGATTGTTACAACAATCATCGGGAATATTTTGCGCCAGGAAGGGCATCCGGCCTGCAAAAGCAATGCACCAAGAGACAGCATGAACAAACAACAACAAAGTTTAGTTTTAGTCGGGGCTGACCCCGGACCGTTGACAGGTGAAAAGGGGCACAACGCTGGGGCTGGCCCAGGACCAGTGCTGTCTGGAGATCATGGGCATTGCACTGGGGCTGACCCCAAACCAGTGCTAGTGAGCAATCAAGGGCGTGGCGGGATGAGGGAAAGGAAGAGAGGTGTGCCAGTTATGATGGGAACTGTGAATGTAAGAAGTATGACAGGGAGGTCGGCGGATGTGGTGGACGTGCTGGTAAGAAGGGTGGAAGTATGCTGTGTGCGGGAAGCATGGTGGATGGGCAGTGGTACGAGATAAATCACAGGCCGATAAAATACTTCTGGTTTCGAGAGGTATAATTTCTATTGGCAGGGTGGTAGGGAGAGAGTTGATGGTGTTTGAGTGCTAGTGGCGGCGGAGAGTGTAATGAAGCAGGTTGTCGAGTTGACCAGGTATACTGAAAAACTGATGAGGGTAAAGATCGTACCAGGAAAGAGAATGGAGAAAAAGGGGAGAATGGATAATGGAGGGGAGAGGAATGAACAAAGAAGAATGGAGAGAAAAAGGACAGTAAATGTAATATCAGCCTGTGCACCGCGGAGTAGTCCTAGCGAAGCACGATAGGAGGGCTACTGGGAGCGCTTGAAAGAGGTGTTAGTGGCGATATTAAGGTGGAAATAGTGTGGTTAGGTGGGCACTTTAATGGGAATGTGGGAAAGGATGCTGACGGATATGAGGGCATACATGGGGGTTTTGGATTCGGTGCCAGGAACAGTGAAGGAAATATGATGCATGAGTTTGGGAAGGCGACAGAGATGGTGGTGTGTAACACATGATTTTAAAAGAATGAAGAACAACTCATTACATACGAATTTCGGGAAATGCAGTCTACAATAGAATACGTTATGATTGTGAGAAACCACTGAAGTGTATAGGAAAAGTCAAAATAATAGCAGGGGAAGAACGTTTTGCACAACACCATCTCGTGGTCTGTGATATCGATTTTATGCAAGGAAGAAGGGCGCAGGGAGTTGGTGCAAAATTTCAGTACGCTCACACTAGAAACATGCTAATTTAGGCAGAAATTCCATTCAACAGTTCTTTGTGCGTTATTTACCTCTTTTCCTAAGTACTAAATAAATACTTTTTACCTCATTAATTATAAATATGTTTCCTTAATGTTTTCTCAGGCACTCGCTCTAGTATCTTCCTGCCCTGTTCCAGCAGTTTAAAGGCTCTATAACTACCACACTGCATCGCATTACCCATTCCCTTATACAGATTGGAACTAGTGAGCCGTATTTCCAATCCTCTGGGATCCGGCCATTATGCACAACTTCGTTCCAAATTTTTGTCCTCCTTATACCCTCTTCTCCCGCAGCCTTGATCATTTTTACCACCGCTTTTGAAGGCCCGCCAGGATTTCTGATTTAGATGCCTTAATCGCTTCCACAACTTCACTTCCGTTAATTCTATCTGCAGAAACATTACCGTCTCAGTGATTTTGCACATTCAAAAGCTTTTCCATGTATTGCTTCCATCTCTCCTTCACCTTGTCTACATCGACCTGCATCTCACCCGCCTCGCTCTTTAAACATTTGATACCCATCACATCCTGTTCCTTGTTTGCCATCTGCTTTGTGATTTAATTTTAATATTAACTATTTGTAGGTAAAAGCCTGTGAAAGTGCGTATTTTAAGATGGACAATGTACTGATTGATGACCGGCGCATTCACGTTGATTTTAGTCAGTCTGTGTCCAAAATAAAGTGGAGAAGAAAGGGTAAGTTGTTTAAATTTTAGCGTTTAATTTCAACATGATGTATATCTAGAATGATGCGTCATTCAAAAATAATCCTGATTTGTGTTGTTCTGCGACATGGGTGTGACACCGGTGTGGCGTGGTAATAAATTCTCTTTAAAGTTGTCTGGGGGTGTGCTGTTTCAGATTTTCTCCCTGAATTGTCTGACGCGAAATGAAGCATTCGGGTTGCATATAACACAACGCACTTGTACAAAACCATCCCCCTTAGTCACTCTTGGTCATGTTTTGATTTAGTTATTTATTATTTAATTGTTGTTATTGAATCGTTCTATATAGTGGCCAAAAAGAGGAAGTGAGACACGACAAAGAAGTGGACTTTCTAAAGAGGCTTTATGGAGACTTTCTAAAGAGGAAGTGGGACAGGACAAAAATTGAATCAAACAGGGTAAACTTTCAGAGTGAGATTGAGGAGAAGCTGAAAAATTGTACACGGGGGAGGCAGAAGTGTGGATGAAAGGTGGAATGATTTAAAGGAGGTGATTACTGAAAGCGCAATGAGCAATATTGGTTGTAAGAAAAATAATGCGGCGAAGAAGCCATGGATAACAACAGACATGATAAACCAGATGGAAGAGAGACGGAAATGTAAGAATGTAAGAACGGATGAAGGAACTATGATGTACAATAAACTGAATAATGAATTGAGAAGGGAAATGGATAGAGCACGAGAGGATGGTGGACTAAAGAGTGTGAGGAGTTAGAGGAATATGACAGGGGAGGAAAATCTGTCTTGATGTATGACAAATTTATAAAAGTTGCAAGGCCAAATAGATCCTTTGATAAAGCTGCGGAATAAAAAATGCGGACGGCCAGTTTGTTACTAAATCAGATGAAATTCGGCAAAGATGGAAAGAATATATTGAGGAATTGTATGATAAGGATAGAAAGCCGATACACGAGGCACTACAGCTGGAGAAAGAAGATGAAACGGATCAAGATAATCTAGGGCCGGAATTGATGGAAACTGAAATAATGGCAGCAATAATGCAGTAGAAAATGATGAAGCTGAAGGGGTCGATGCTGTGTCTGCAGATCTTGTGAAGAATCTGGGGCAGGAGGCTACGAAAGAGCTAGTAGCCTTGTGCAAGGACATATACAACAATAAATTTGAGAGGTGGCCATCTGACTTATGGGCGATGCTGACAGCGCTTCCTGCTGATCAGGTTGATCTCCTTTGAACTGACTTCGCTCAGTTTATCACAGGCAAGCCCTCTCCAAAGTCCAATATGGCCTGGGATCGAATGCACCATGAACAAAATGAAGTCTGGCTGACTCTCTATCCACAAGAATGAGAGACAGCTGCTGGTGAACTCCAGAAATGTGAACAATGTGGCAGATTTCAACTTAGCGTGTGCTACGGAGAAGGAGAAGTTGATCAGCTTTTCGAGACAGAACGTGTTCAGTAAGAATATCTCCCCCATGCACCCGTTCCACTGAGCAAACGCTTGACGTTTGCCAAGATGCCAGACACGAAGAAGCCAGGGGAGGAATCAAAGTGAGAGCTGCTGAAATGGAGTGGCGTGCTCTCAAGGCAGTAATCGGTCTGGTAGAGGTCAGTCAACTTGTGGATCTGACTGACTTTCGCTGGAACATCGTGCTGTCGAAGAGTGTGTAGTGTTATTTGACTTAAACAGCACATACAGGATGACACAGAAAGCATGCTTAACCAGACTCTCAGTGCAATCTATAGCTCTTCAGGAACACTACACTGCTGTCATCGACATGGGCATGTTTTGAATAATGGCAACTCCATCAGTTGAATATAGACAAACGTAACTTGGCATCCCATATAAATGGTCTTACTACGTCCACAAGGTATCATCCATCAGTTTTGCCCGCCATATTGATGCTGAACATATCATCTACGTGAACGACCTATGCGAACCACCATACTCAACTCTGGGGCCAGAGTAAAGCACATATTTCCAACACCTACACGAAATTGAACTACATCTTCCTTACAGCCCAAGCGTTCAAAGCACTGCAGTGTAGCGTCAGCAAAAATTAAAGGGCGGCTGCAAACACTGATATGCGCATACATGACAGACCTTGCGGACAGTGTTGATGGAGAGATCTACTCTGTTGGCTAAAAATGCAGCAACTTGTCAACCCAGCAATCAAAGAAGAACTACAGCTTTGACCAGTGTGAGTCTGATACTGTCCTCTTTTCCATTTATAATAATGGTAATAACGGGTTACATACTTGACCGCGAAGCGGTTAACCGCGACGCAGTTGACAGCGCATATATGCGAAGTGAATAAGCGCTAAATGAACGAGAGCTAAATGAATTGCCGCTAAGCGTATTAACCACGATGGTAATTGCAGTGAAGTGAATAAAAGCGAAATGAATTGCTGCTAAGCCTATTAACCGCGATGGTAATTGCAGCGAAGTGAGTGAGAGCGAAATGATTGTCGTGAGGCCTTTTGAACG
>JAQIWG010009874.1:0-10348 GCA_034695025.1 Chamaedrilus cognettii
TCCCCCCCCCCCCCCCCCCTTAAAAATACGAGAGGCACGGAATGACGCATTCAAAAAGCTAGAAATGCGGGTCGCTGAGCGCAGCCATCCAGTTGTTGGCGTCAACTACAATCTAAGCGTCAAGTATCGTTTCTGCTGTCAACTACATGTAGTTCTTGGCGTCAGAGCTAATTGTTGGTGTCAATAGTAGTTCTTGGCGTCAACAAGATCTTGCGAGATCAGACCCCCCAATAATTTGAAACGACTTCATTCATGAGGTAATTTATAACCAGAGATCAGTTTAGCCCTTACAAAATAAGAGTAGCGTTACGCCTGCTGCTTATAAAACAGGGGTAATGCTATAGTCCTGTGCCTTTCAAAAAATGAGTAGGCCTACTCCATCATCGTCTATTTTTGCGAGTAATGCTACTCCTACCCATTTCTAAATACGAGTAGTTTCAAAGAACGTCGTTTTTGGAGTACTTCTCCTACAACTTATCCCTGTATATAACCATTATTCCTTGATTTTTTTATAATTTGTGCTCATTGATGAAAAAAAAAAAAAATCACAAGTCTACGTCGTATATAACGCTATGATCTCAATACAAATACTAGAGGCAATAATTCCTTATGCGCTTCATAATGAATTCCCGCATGCAATATCATGTATGCGGGGATCAAAACTTTCTTGTTTTTGGCGCCTCAAATATATTCGAACCTCCTTTTCAAGGAACAGTTCGACGCCTTACATACCAGCCCGTCCAGAACAGACATTTTTCAAAGTTGGTCGCAGTGTCAACAGCGCCGCCAAGCCTGAACGAAGCGCATGGGGCATGACCAGGGGGCGCCCCTAACTGGCGACAAATGATTGAGGTCGCAGACCGGTGTCCTTAAGCCGCTCGGGGATTAGAAACAAGAAAACTCGCAGTCGGCCTCATCAATAATGAACCCGAACACTCTCGATCAATGACTGTGTCCCAAGCAACGCAACTTGAAATTGCAAACGAATTTCTATTTATAGAACTATTCTTGCTATCATAGGTATATGATTAGCTTGGTTAAGGGTTAAGTTTGTTTTAAAATCTATTAATAGAATAATTGCTCTATTCGTTTTCATTTTCAAAACTCGCTCCCAGGTGAGCGTATATGATCACGACGCGAATCAGCGTACGGCGGCACTATTTATAGACAAAATTGTCAATTTTTAGCATTAAGGTCGGAGTTGGTTTAGGTTCAGTTTTTTATCCATCGGCAAATCTTCGAGCAGATTTCTGCTTCTTAAATCAAATCTGATCTGATTCAGGTGTGTTTCGTGATTCTGAGCTTGAATTTGAGCTAGTGATTGTTGAGATGTTGCTTCCAAGGATCGACTAATTTTGCAAAGAAACTCAGGCTTTAACAGCATCATTTGATTAAAAACCCATAAATCAATGATATAAACGAAGCTACAAAACGAAATGTGCTTAAGTTACAACAATGCATCATTGCCCGTGATATTACTAAGAACAAATAAACGGACAGCACTCGATAGAAAAAAAAAACTTCGCCAAACTGTTAAGGAAAAATCAAAAATTACACTAGTGAGACTCGTCGAATCTTGACCGTAACAATGATGTCAATTTAAGACGATAAACTGTTCAGCTTCGAATGAATTTGCATCACAAAAGAACTGCTACCTCAAAGAGCAATAATAGCATCATACTCAATGGTATTTATTAAGTACATTGAATTCTCTTCAATACCAGTCAATTCAAGAATTAATCAATTGTCACTCTGTATCCTATGCTGCATGTTCAAAATCAGTTGTTTACAAGCGATAAAATTAACTTTAAAGCTTGAATATTCATGTTTTTCCTATTTTTTCTAAGTGAAAAAATCCACTTTAAATCTTGAATATCCAGTCAACAGATAAACCTAAAACTAACCGATATATCCAGTCGACAATGAACAAACCTAAAACTAACGGGTATCGAGTCGAAAACAAACGCCTAATACCAAGAGATATCCAGTTGACAACAAACGCCTAAAACTAACAAGAGTTACTTGTCATTGTCTAAATGCCATCTAGTGACATCCTCCAACGTCGCTAGTAGTCCACAATGCTCGGCTTGAAGCCCCCGCCATCTGCCGCGTCTCCCCCTGTCGGCTCAGACTCACCAAACAGTGAAATAAATCCTGGAGGCTTTACGGACACTGTTCCTGATTCAACAGGACCTTCTTCAAATTCTGATTGACCCACACCAAAGGAATCGGAACCGCCGCCGCCGAAACCGGAGCCATTTCCGTCTCCAAACACTCCCCCACCGCCATATCCACTACTCAGGCCACCACCACCGCTCATACCAAATCCACCTGCAGAGCCAGTCCCTTGTGGACCACCTCTGTTGGAAAATGAGTTGCCACCCCTTCCGAATCTGCCCCTGGATGTTTCCCCTCTGGACCCAGAATCTCGCCTGAATCCTCCAAACATTCCATCACCTCTGGACATGTCAAACCCACCCCCCGCGCCCCTGCCTCTTCCGCCCATAAATCCTCGCCGCAGCCCTCCACCAAAACCCCCACTTTCTTTGCCTTCTGCAAATCCACTACCTTGTTCTGCCTCAAAGCCACCTTCCATTTCATCACAACTCCCTCTGCTGAATCCAATGTTGCCCATACCTCGCCCTCGCCCACCAAATCCACCTCGCATATTTTCACCTCCAAAACCCCTACCACCACCACCCATTCCGTCCGAGTCAAATCCGGCTCTCATTCCGCCCCCACCAAAGCCACCGCCTCTCATACCCTGCCCGCCCATTCCAAATCGGCCACCGAATCCACCCCGACCCCCTCCCGCACCCGCCCCAAATCCCCTGCCCTCTGAAAACATGCCCCCCCGTGGGCCGCCACCCCTCCAGGGGGTCTGTGAGGGTCGGCCGTACCCCGCGAACAGGCCCCTTTCGCCGCTGTTGCCCCGGTCCGCGCCTCTGAATCCGCCGCCGAAGCCACCCCTAGCGAAGCCGCCGCTGCCGCCGCTGCCGCCACTGCCAGGGCTGGAATATTCTTCGCCGAGTCGTCGAATTTTGGGTTTTGGTCTGCAACGGAGCACGAAGAAAATGAGATCCTTATTGCGGCGATCTATTTGCAGCGTAATCGCAGTATTAAAGCATAAAATGTGCTGAACTTTCGCACATTCAAGTGCTTCAAAATCCATTAAGCCTTGAAAAAGCATACTTAGTTTACCATATCGCATTATCTTAAACCATGGTGGTAAGACAGCAAGGGATATTCATTACTGATTATATATTGCAGCATCTTTACAAGGATAGTTAAGGCTTGATATCTCAGTACACAGTGATCATCTTCATTTTGCAATCATTTGACAATCAGTCTGCACATCAACAAGTCTAACGATGCAAGATGAATTTCATGTCATCAAATTCATGAAACAGATGCCTACGAAGAACAACAAACGTACAGACCAAAATCAAATACAATAAATCCGAAACAACAATATTATACTGGAAGGAACAAATTATTATCAAAAACAAAAACCTAACAACAAAAATAAATAAAATATTTCAAAAAATGATGGTGGGGGTTTTGGGGCTTAGGGACCGTTTGTAGCAACAAAGACTATTAGAGTACAAAGAACCAACCCCTTCGTTAGTCGCCTTCTACAACTCACCCTGGGAACTCTCGTCTTGGTCTGCCTTGGCTTCTGGCACCATGTACTTTGGTGTGCAGAGCTTCTGCAAAATTATAATTGTAATTATTAAATTGCTTTTACCCGGCAGCGGAAGCAGCGCTTCCATCGTCCTCGTCGAGGACGCTGTACTTTCCAGCGTTGGGTCGCGACAGGGCGCGCACGAGCTCCATCAGCTCGGCGTCCACGGAGTCGAGTGACCCGACAGCCTCGGGGGACAGCGTTGCCTTGGTGATGAGCGCTTCCAGCGCAGGGCGCAGCGCGACGACGCTCGCCGCGACACGCACGTCCATGCCAAAGTTTATCCTGCAGAGGGCGACAAGATAGAAACTGAAAAACATGAACCGGTCCATTACTCTCAAACACCTCCCAAAATATCTTTATCTTTGACTTTGCTGCTTTGCATTGTGTGCACATCGCATCTGTATCAAAGAGCAACGACCGCTGCGTATTGAAGCATTACAAAGAAACGAGCAAAAAGAGAAGCATTCATCGTTATTTGTCGCTCACCACCGGCCTAGGTTGACGTACTGACCGTCATATTGTTTCACTCATCATCAAGCCATACAACACTGCTCACCACTGCTCGAGGTTGACACACTGTCCGTCACATTGTTACACTGATCGTTAAGTACTACTACACCACTCACCACTGATCGAGGTTGACGTACTGCCCGTCGTAGCGCACGGAGCGCGACCCAAACATGAGCAGCTGCATGGGCGTCACCATCGTCATCTGCTTGCACGACACCGTGCGCGTGCGAATCTGTGTGCACGACACACGCGCACGAGGTTGCACCGCGCGGCATGCGCAGGATTTAGTAGACCGTCGGTTATTTGGCGCATAAATGTAGTTTTCAGAGCTGCAGAGATATTTCTCTTCGAAAGTCAAGCATCACTTCTTGTGTTATATATCAAACGAGCATGAACACCAGCAAAGTGAAGCGTTTTTTGAAGCATACATCGTTCAAAGACAGCCTTCGGTCACTACACAAAGAACTGTGTAATAAGGTTGTTATACATAGGGATCAGGGCTTAATGTAAAGGTGTTCTTTGCTCAACTTGTGGAGATAAAAATCATCAATTTCACATTATGAGAATAGGAAGTGTGCAGTTGTCGAAAATAAATCCAGAAACATGCAGTTCTAAAAGTCACGTTGCGCAGTTTAAAACGTACGATTTCGTTAATCATAACAAAAAATAAGCAGTTCTGAGAATGACCTCAGTAACTTCTGTCAGCACCGCATACCTTTTCTCCGAAGACGAAGAATGGCGAGCGAAACTTGATGTCCCTGTTGCTGCAGTTGACAGAGGACTTGTGCACCAGCGCCGCCTTGCTCTCCATCGTCAGCACCTTGACAATAGTGCACCAATAATATTGGACTCATACCTCAGTGGTTTTCCTGCACTGTAGCGAAGAAAAATGATGAAAAAGGTTTAACAATAGCACCATGCCAGACAGACTCACCGAGGCTCGCTGCGTGTCGAGAAGGAGGCTGGAGTGGATGCTTTGCTAAACAAAGTCGCAAAGTCGCAATCGCGAAGTCGCAGTAGCAAAGTGCATTTAAACTAAAATATCCAACTAGGGGCTAGTTGATAGTCCATACTATATACCCTCCATTTATACTAGTCCGTTTTTATTAGTTCATTTCGGTGTCAAAAGATGTCATCGAAGACCTAGCCTCGTCGTGGGCACCAGGAAGATATTATTTAGGAAACCAAAACAAGGAGGAAAGAAGGTGAAAGTAAAGAGAAAAGCCAGATTAGCAGGGCTTAATCTACCAGATGCCAAAATTGAAAAAAAAAATATTTGGAGCAGTGGCCGAATTTTTTTTCATTTGGCGAAAGCCCATGGCGAATGTTTCATTCATTCATCCCCCATTCTTAGAAGCTCAGTAACTGACAGTACGGTAATGAAAAGAGCAATAAATTTAATATATTCAAGGGCAGACCAAATGACAATGTGTAACAAATTTGACCAAAAAAAGTATGGCCTTATGAAGTAAAGTCATTTGGCGAATGTTTGGCAAATTTTTTTCAAGACCCAGATCAGGCCCTCCGGGTTAGTTATTCCATTTGTCCGTCCAGGAAAAAAAAATGTATTTAGGGGAAAGAGATGTGTTTTCAGCCCAGAAAGAACTAAAGTGAGGCTTGAACAGGAACGAAGTGGGAGAGGGAGTGAGTTGCAAATTGTAGATGCAGCAAAACTGAACGACGGCCATTTACAGAACGAATGTCAGATGTTGTAAGCAGATACTTGTTAGTGGATCTTAGGTTGGACCTAACCTTGCGCTTGTCCTTGTGGAAGCAGACGTTCGGGTAGAGACCCCCTGCCAACAGCGACACCACCTGAACAGTGGAAACAAGGAAGCATTTACTACCTTCCACGAGCCTCTGTCTCTCCATCTCTTTCTCCCTTTCTTAGTGCACAGCCGAATGTTTTTTTATTAAGTTTCAAATAGAAACGATGAGATTCCTAACATTTGCTATAAAAGTTCTTTAAACCAAAACCATCCTTTTGTGAATGTCCAACAAAATATACAGGCTGATCCCTGGTCACTTTCACTAGGCGACAAAAAAAAAAAAGAAGAGGAAGAAAAATAAAAAAAGCGCACCACGTCCAGATTACAATCGGGCGTGCTGAAGTTGAACATCTGGGGCGCAACGCAGTCCTCGGGGAACCCCGCGTTGACCATGATGTTGCACAGCTGCTTCTGTGAGCACCGACAAACCGACAACTCAATGAGCGATGGGATGGGATAAATATGAATCCTACGATGTCAATACCATACAGAAAACTTCAAAGAAGACGAATTCAGACTACGAAGACCAAAAGACGTTGGTGGTGGCAGTTCTGGAATTTAAAGATCGCATGATGCAGTAACAAAGACTACTACAGTCTGGTTTAGTGCCTCGAGGACAAGCAAAGAACTGCTTCTCTTCTTCAGTCGCCTCTACGATACATCAGGGTAGCCCTGAAAGCACAACAACTTTTGCTTTTCTCACTTTGCAGGATGCACTGAAAGAAGGGCATAACAATAGTTGTTAGTACGGAAACAAAGAATATTACGTAACTTATGAGTACACAGCAACTCTAAATAAGAGCGAATTCAGAAGTGAATATCAAAAAGAAAGTTATACAATTTCGAGAAGAGAAATAATTGAAGTAAAATAATACGAAGAAGAATAAGTACTTTAGCCTCGGCGGTCATCCTGAGGGTGGGAGCGGAGAGACACTGGTTTTCACAGAACTGCATCTCACTCCTCTCTCCGCGCATTCTGCACCGACAAGGCAGCGCAACAGAATACGATAAAATACAGTGAGATACGATCAATACGATACAATACAGTCAATACAATAACATACGGCAAGCAAATCTTACCAAAGCTTACGCGTCGCTATCCAAGAAACACGGAACGAGAATGCCATAGTACTGATAGGCATTAAAAAATAATCGACACCACCATGAAAAACGCTCCATTTAATTAGCGAACATGAAAAGCAATGAGTTCAAAATCACTATTCAGGATATAATAGATACACAGCCTACATTGAGAACAGACTGCACATCATCATAACAAAATAGAACGGTGGAATATTGCAAAATTCATAACAGAATAAATTTCAGCAGCTATTATCACAGCAGAATTCATTTGTAAAAACATGGCAGTCACAGAAATGGTAGACTAAATTGAGTCCTAAACCTCGCATCCTCTCAGCCCTGGAGGGATCACGCCAAGTACAAACCTCACATCCTACCAGTCCTGGGGGGATCAAGTCATGTACCTCGCATCCTCCCAGCCCTGGGGGGGATCAAGTCCCATACCTTGCATCCTCCCAGCCCTGGAAGGCGTTGAGCAGGGCCATGTGGTCGCTGCAGCGGTTCCCGGCGAGCGACTTGTGCACCCAGCCGAGCCGGCGCTGGTCCATCGTTGTGACGAACGGCTCGCTGAACGTCGTGCTCGCCGCGATCGTGCACACCGCGTCGCCACAACTGAAACATGCAGCATTAGCAATACGATGGGTTTAATGTCTGCTTCTGCATCCGAAAACAACTCATCTCGCCATGGTTGTTAGATATTGACTAGAAACCCAGAAGAGAAGTGGATTGATAAATCAGAGCAACCATTAGAAACTAGTGTTGTAAACAGAAATATTATGCGAGTACCACACTATTCAAAAAATTCTCAGAACGCCACAGAATTCAAACCTAAGCCACAAACTTGAGCAGCGACGCACTCAATTTATCTATTATCTCTGCATCTCAATTTTAGTGCACCATTCCTTTGCTCACCATTCCTATGTGCACCATTCTTTGTGAACCGTGTCCTCATTTAATTATACACAAAGGACATGAAGGTTTATACACTTGAAATAGCTTAGCTAACTTGGCGTGTATTGATCTGTTCTAGACAGCTGTGTTTCAGCAGAAAGTCAGCAGAGCGTGTCGACTGACTAGAAGATGCAGCCGTAGATGCACATCTTGCCCAGTCGCGGTTCAATGGGCAGCCTCGCTAGCAGCTTGCCCAGAGGGGTGAGCTCATCTTTACGGTCCAGCGCCTTCATCTCTGTATGCCAAACAAAGACGCGACAAGCAAGAAATTTAAAATGAGCTCAACAATAACAAATATTTTTAAGGTATTTCGTTAGTCGACGATTAACTGACATCGTGATCATTATACAGAACAATTTGAAAGTACATTTTGTTATTTAATTGATGCCTAATCAAGATTGCATTTTAAAATTATTTACAATAACTAATAGCAAAATACAACCTTGATTACGCGTCAACACCAACACTACCAATGTTACGGTTTAGATTTGTCTGCAATGAAACTTAGGCCTTGATTTTTCACCAAGTTTCTAAATTTACTCCTAGATCGTGACGTCATCTCACCCAATTAGCAGTGTGAAAGCCTAATCTACAATTTATTTAATGCCACGTCATTGGCTGCAGAAATCTAAATCTCTGATTAAAATCTTGACGCTGGTAAAATCTTGAACAACTGGGCCTTAATGTCTGCATTCGGTGCCAGGCGCTACCTCTCAGCAGAGCCTCTGCCTCGATGACAGCGTCGACCGGCGGTGGCTCGACGGCCTTGGAGAGAAACTGCCCGATAGAGCCGAGGCGCAGCAGCTTGATGGACAGGCAGAGCTCGTGCAGCGGCGTGCGGAATATCTCCGGCGTCGTGTACTGGTCCAGCCTTTCGGCGATAAACAGCGGTTAACTTCTGGTTAGGCAATTAAATTACACATCTGGCTTACAATCATCCTTACGACACATCAAACTCAAAATTGAATTTCTGAAGTGCTCTTTAATTCTGTCTGATAATGCAGCAGCCGTGAGCATGTCAGTAATGAGAACACTAATGAAGACTTAAATATCCACGGTTCATTTAACTCATAGTTGAGCAATAATTCAACTGTTATAGAATTGTGTCTGTAATTCATGTTTCAGTGAAACAGAAAGGCAGGAGTAAGCCTAGATTTTGTTCAGAAAATATCCTATTCTGTGTAACCTGGCTAGTCTAGCACGGCTGCAGAGGTGAAAGCTGAAGCCGGGTCTCACTCGTCCGGCTCTGCCGCGCCGCTGCTCGAGGTTTGTCTTGCTGCACCAAACCGTCGCGTAGTTGGTCATGTTGTTGTGAGACGTGAACAACTTCATCTTCGCTCTGCAGACACGGATAATTCGATGATATAATCAATCATCATTTATCACTAATACGATTTATAACTAATTCAGCCGCATAGCAGGCTTTTAAGAAACTGAACAATTTCATCATCGCTCCGCGGACACGGATAACTTATTTAATATTAACGTAGCCGGATCGTAGGCTTTTATGAAACCGTCAATATTTTACGCTCGTTTAGCTCCAGTAGATTTCTCTCATTTACCGTATCTGAGTATTGATGAACTGCAATGATAGTATTAAGAGTTCACTGCATGCAGCGCCCTTGTAAGGACTTGTTACTGCTCTCTAAAAGTCGCGCATAAACTATTATTAATATCACGTAGCGCGTGAATCCTGGCTCCGTAGATCCATACGATAAAGATAGCGGATGAATCCTGGCTCCCAAGACATAAAAGCTAGTAAATTATGGCCTGCGGATACGGATAAAAAGTGAATCCTGGCTCGACAGATAACGGAACTAGCAAACAAACTTAAAATTACAAAACACAAATTAGACAACAAACGGTAAAAACGTGCAAAACTTTGGCGATTTAGTTTCAATATAACCGCCGTCGGTTTCAAAGGCTCGAATTGCTGAGACTCACGGATCACGCTGTGGTCAATTATCTTTAATAAATTAATCAATTTTGCTAAATGAAATGAACGAAAAGAGATAAATAACTTAGGAGTACTTTAGCGAATCTTATTAGTTGTGGAAATGGCATCATCAGATACAAGCTTATTAGATGGGGAATGGTGAGGCTAGGGAAGAAGCCGCATCCAAGTTAAGGTCAATTAGCAAAAACAACATACGCACTTGCAGGAGTCAATGACAAAGACAACGTCGTTGATGGTGATGCTTGACTCTGCGATGTTGGTCGATAGGATTATCTACAAACATGTTACGTGATGTTATCTACAACGTATTAAGTGGTGTTATCTACAACGTATTAAGTGGTGTTATCTACAACGTATTAAGTGGTGTTATCTACAACGTATTAAGTGGTGTTA
>JAQIWG010009875.1:0-10347 GCA_034695025.1 Chamaedrilus cognettii
TAACAAAGGCTACTAACAAAGGCTACTAACAAAGGCTACTAACAAAGGCTACTAACAAAGGCTACTAACAAAGGCTACTAACAAAGGCTACTAACAAAGGCTAGTACAGTCCAAGAAACTGCCCCTCCCCTCTTTAGTCGCCTTTTTTGACTGGGCGAGAAAATCTGAACTGCAAACATATTCTATTTTGCCCCAGTCTTTTGGGAATGTATATTGTGTATCTCTAATGTATATATTGTACAGTTACTGCTATTACGGCTAATAAATTGCAGTAATAAATTTCCTAAGATTAAGTATACTTTTTCATGTGCTTCAGACGTATCTCGGTCGAGTGAGAGTCCCTGTCGGCTGTCGGTGACCAATCGTTCAGTGTCGACGCTGAGCGTTGAGAGCGCGGGCGAGAGCACAGTGACAGTGGTCGCTGCGAGTGCTGCCGCCGATGCCGAACTCACTTCCGCGCAGCTCTTGCAGCTGGGTCTGCATTCCCTGTTTGCTGCTGCATTCGTTATATCATAGTCTTTTGTGTCTATGTCTAGGATATGACACCAAACTGTGCCGTCAGCCCTTGTACTGCTGTCATTATTGGGCAGGTTCGGCATCAGAAGGACATCCGGCGTGTAAAAGTCTGGGCTACAGACTCAGTAACAATCCTGTGTTCATGACCCGCCCGAGTGTCTTCGAGGCGGCTCGGCTTGGTTTTAACTTGTATTAGGATGGGTGGATAGTTGTTGGGGAGGACACAGCTGGTAAAGGTAGAGCAGATGTTTCTGTTCCTTGGACTCTGAAACGAATCTTCTAACTTCTTAATTCAGTTTTCTCTTCCTTGTGGAACCCTCATATTCCTGATGTAAGTTCATGGGATCAGAACATGTGGCTTGTGTCTGTGGCCTGCCGCTGCTTGGCAGGTAATGTGGCCACAAAACACGCGTGTATGTATCAATGTCTTTTGCGCATTGCCTATCTTTCGCTGTCCGGTGACCTGTATGATAGATCAGGAGTTCAGATGAGGGAGTAGGTTCTAAATCTTAATCTAAAAAATGGTGTGTTTTCCCACTTTTTCATGCATGTTCTCTGTTTAACTTTGTTTTCACTCCTTTTCTGACCCACTCTGACAATTGTTATGCGGTACCTAATAATTGATTTTTAGACGTCCCTAATATGACTGCCCCATTGCAGGCCGGGGAACAAAGAATTGGCTTGCAGGCCAGAGCTCCCTGGGTGAGTTGTAGAAGGCGACTAAAGAAGGGGGAGAGATTCTGTGCCGGAGCTCTTGCACAGAACCGGACTGTATATAGTCTTTGTGCTACACGCGGTTCCTAAACTAAAAAAAACAACTAAAAAACTAATATGATGATAGATCCTGTTATAATTGATTATTAGACGTCTCAAACATGGACAGTTGGACAGCTCAAGTATAAACCTATGCAGTTTTTAATGGCTCTTTGGAAACAATATCAAAGAATAATCATACTTCTGATGCCATAGATTTTCATGTTCAAAGTGTTTGAATGCTGCTCTCTGTGTTGTTGTTGAAGGCTTGGAGCTGGTTACAAAGGCTGCCAGCAGATGGGAGTTAGCCTTGCAGCAAATTGACGAAATGAATGCTGTAGTATGTATTTGCATTTGCTCACATTCGTAATTTGCAGTTATTATTGAATGCTATATTTTGCTTCATGTTTTACTCTATGAATAGATTTGTAGATAATTGACTAAGTTTTTGGATTGGTGTTCAGAATTTCAGTAGAAAATTGAATTTAGCGTCTAATGCTTAGTATTTATAGATTTCTAGAAACGTTAATTTTTAACGGTTGTTATAAAAATTGAAATGGCGGTAATATTGAATTTGTAAGAATTTATGTGAATCTTTACATGTGTGAAGCCTCGAAAGGGGTACTATGAATTTTTTATTAGCAGTTTTAAGTCAATCTCAGTCAAGCCCAACTGCGCAGCTTTCCCCCAGTTGAGAGAAAATAACATGCACCGACAAATGCGCTGGGACACCAAAAACTAGTGAATAAAAGTTAAAACTACGCTTCAGCCACTGCCATTTAGATATAAAAGCCAGGAGCAATTAAAGGGGAAATAGCCAAAATTGATTGCCTACATTAATGAAGAAATTAGGACCGAATAGTTAGAACCGAATTGATTCAGTTACATACATCTCAATAAGTATAGAAATGGAAAACAAGGGGCCTCATTCAGGAAGCGATCTTATGACAATCTTAGTCTTAAGATTGTCTTAAGACATCTTAAGAAAATCTTATCTTTTTTATTGGAATCTTTTTTTGGAATCTCATTGTCGCGCGCGAACTGAATGATGATGTCGCGGCGGTCGACAAATGAATTTTATTTGTTTTAAATTTCAGTTAGGATAAAATTTAAGATAATCTTACAAAATGTACGTGAATGAGGCCCCAGGTTTTTGCAATTTCACCTTTAGTTTCAATTACTTGTGCGCAGGATGAGCATACGGCGCAGCTGTGCGCACAGCTGCGCCAGCTTGTCGTGCTCGCGGACCGCATGTGCGCCGGGCGCACGGACGTGGTCGGCCACGTCTGCACCTCGGTGGCGCTCGACGCCGCTCTGGCAGAGATGGATCGCGAGTTTGAGGGGCGCCGGCGGCGGGGTGGCGGCGGGGGCGGCGGGGCATCGTTCTGCTTCGACGATGAAGACTCGAGTGATCTCGATTCTTATGTTACTGCGTTCAGCGTTAGTGGAGCGAGTGTAGTATTGATAAAAGGTGTAATATTGGTTGAGGATGTGGATTCTTCCCTGCGCGAAGTGCGCGTGAGTTGGGTGCATGGGTATGGTAGTGATAGGCAGGTGCAGTATAGATAAAAGGTGTGGATTCTGCACTGCGTAGGAGTTGGATGGGTGTGGTATCGATAGGCGGGTGTAATATCAATATAGGGTGTGGATTCTGCTCTGCAGGCAGTGTGTCAGCATCAAGAGTCTGAAAGATCTGGAAATCAGACAACGAATCTGGCGTGTGATAAATTACCACTTTACATTTACGTTTCTTCACTTTAAAATAACGTAAATTTTTATGTGATGCAGATGGCAGAGTTGAGTGACCTGGAGGAGATGACTCACACCTATCAGCACATTCCTCTCTACAAGGCCGCGCTGCTCGAGCTTACACACGGAAGCGTTCCCTGCAGAGTACTCAGGCAAGCGTAGCGATACCATCACTGTTGTAGACTAGTGAACGAGTTCTTCTGTGTTTTTATTTAATTTGTTGCATGGTTAATTGATTATGGCAGGCTTAAAATCTGATGTTCAGCGAGTGTCCGCAGCCAGGAGCCAAGTATTCCGCCAACCAGCGGATGAAAAGTCAATTTAGGAGTCCCAAAAATTTTGGCTTCTATATTTGTAATATTAACAAATATTACAAATATGTCTATAATTTTTAGCCTTGAGATAAAAAAAATGTTTGTGATGAGCTAGCAAATCATTTTAAATATTAGTCTCAATTAGGTTTAAATAAGTTTAAACAAACAAAAAATGCCGATATGATCCATTTCTATTGAGAAATCACCTGGTGATCCTTTTCGGAGTTTGAGCACTCTTCGTCATCAAACTCGCTGCGCCCATTTGGCGTATCATTACTTGATGTTCTCCAACCTTCTCTACAAATATTATGCGTTCCTTGTAACAGAAAAAGTTGAAAACCCCTGGGTTATGATCAGTTTGAATCCAGATGCTAAGCGTTTGCATTTCATGCCATTTATTAAATGTTAGCGTAAACAATATATAAAATAAAAACATAGAAAATAAATATATATAGATAATGTTTTTAGTTTTGTTCAAATGTTAAAAAAAAGAAGTTTACTTGGTATCATGTACTGAAAATTAGATATGTATCTTGCAATTTACCAGTTATGAAATATATATAGTTGTGCACATTTATAGTTATGTTTTTTATATTGTAGGATAACCTTCTACAAATTGCAATTTGTTTTGGAAGTGAAATATATACTGATTATGCTTTGCCAGGACCAGGTTGGTGAACTGTTCATCTGATGTGGAGTTTCTTGCAAAGCTTCACTGTATTCGATTGGCATTCCAGGTTATTTCTCAGTTGTATTTATGTAAATTATTATTTTGAATTTATTTGTATAAATTTAGCGATGGTTGGTATTACCTTCACAACTCTGTGACTTAAAGTGTGTTGAATTGTACATGACTGTTGGTACGTCAAAGCTCGATGAAATTAAAGGTGAACAGTTGAATGGATCTGAGTTTGAGTTATTTTATTATGACTGTAATTCATCATTTGATCGACCTGTGTAGTGTTGTTTATGATCTGATTTAGAATGGTTTTGTTGTAATTTTTTATAATTGGCATTAGATTTGGCATAATTATCTAAATAGCTTAGGATATTTTTGATTATTTTGATCTGCGGCACTTAAATTTAACAATCGCTGCTAATAGAATATAGGCTTGTTATTTCTTTCATGTTTAGAATCTGTTGGAAGTCGAAGAAACCCGACGTTGGTTTTGTTACATGGGACGATGTGTCATCTCAAAGGTCCTCACCAGTTGTGGCAAGGTAAATGTGGAATGTGGATGTATAGAATATATGGACAAATTTTTGAGGTGTGGTACATAATTATTTTGTTTACAATATATATATCATATATATATATCATACATGTATATATTTTTTATACTTGAGAAGAATTTTAAATAAACTAAATAATAAACTGCCATTTTGTAGTCTATTATGTTATATCCATGTTTTCTCACGGGTTAGAAGTCTAGAGCTCTGGTGGAAGCTCTGGACTGCTGAAGCTGGGTTTTTATGGCCAGATACCCTTCCTGACGCCAACGAAATAAATAATTATCTGGCAGACTGACACGGTGTTTAGCAAGCGACACTTGTGTGTATAGCAGCCAGGCTGAAGGCCTGTAGCGCTATGGTTTCATAGTTGCCAGCGCGAGAACTCGAACCCAAGTCTCTGGGACTCACGTCTGATGCTATAACTACTACACCACAGCGCTTCACTGTGTGAAAGGAATATATAAATAGACATCAGCGATAGATATTGTGTTCAATTTGCATGACGATGTACTTTTATATCTCAATACAAAAAAAATAGTTTAATCAAGGAGCAAAGCCTTTTTTGGACTATTTCTTCATTTATTATTTCATTTAAAAAAATCCTATATATGTTGACATTATGGTCAACTTTTAAATTATTACGCCTTCTTCTTAAAGATTGATTCTATGTGAATATACATAAGAAGGTTGTGAATATGATATGATTGCAGGAAACAGAGGAATTCTGCGATGCATATTACGCGATGATAGCATACGTTCACAAGGCGGAGAGCTGGCAAGGGATTGAAGAGGAATTGAGAGGCAGAGGGGTCTGTTTTCACTCTTTGGTGTTTACGAAATAAAATTTTCTCTAATAATTAATTATTTTCGGTATTTGATGTATTCTATTCGAAATTTTTTGGATAGAAATGCTTAAATGCGTAAACAGGAATAATTATTGTACTGTATTTTAATTCTTTTTAATCAGAAAATTTATATCATGTATAACTTTGAAGCTATTTTGTTTAGGTCAAAGTGATGTCATTCTATGACATAGTCATTGACTTTCTGCTTTTTGATGGATTTGATGATCTTGAAAATCCACAATCAGCCGTTGTGTCGGTCCTTCAGAATGGATGGCTCTCAAACAACCTCAAGGAAATGGTAATCGCCTAAATGTGCCATATCTACGCTAGTCTAACTGTCTTTTTTGACGTCCATTGTATCAAATGTCCATGTTTTCGTATAGGTTAGACGTTTTGCATCCTGGTGAGGACTGCTGAAGCTGGGTTTTTTTGGCCGGATGCCCTTCCCGACACCAACCAAAGAAAGAATTAACTGGCACAGGGTTAGCAGCTAGCGACACTTGTGTGTTTAACAGCCTTGCTGAAAGGCCTGTAAAGCATGGTTTCATAGTTGAGGGCGCGGGGACTCGAATCTAGGTCTCTGGACTCTTTGTCCGACGCCTTAACCAGAACACCACAGCGCCTCGCTTCTATATCTTCCATTTTATATCTAAAATAATTACAATAAAAAATCCTATGACAGATGTGTGAACTAAGTATCAATATATTTCATATGACAAATATTATCTAATGTTTTGCGGACATATTCGGAAAACTGAAAAAATGAAATCGGTAATTTTTTTCTAAGTTGTTTTCATGAATCTGGATCGTAAGCATTTTGTCGAACGCGCAGTGTTTGCGCAGGCTTTATCAACTGCCATCTGGTCGCTGTTGAGAGTTAAGAGGAGCATGCTCAAGGTTATTAGCATTTTGACATTCTATACATTTAAGTTTGTTTTGTATTTCTGATTTGACCTTTAATCTGTTATATTGTTCAATGTTTTGAAATAATTGTAACAATTTTTATACACATCGATAAGATATTTATATAATATATTTATATTAAGTATAATTTTTAAAGATAATTATAATATATGTAAAATATAATCTGATAAATACATTTGTGCGTATGGGATTGACTCAAATATTGCTATAATTCACTATAAAAATTTTCCCTCCTAGTGCTATTTTCGTTATATGGTAATTCATATGGGTTTAATTCATAAATTGTAACATGCCATTAATGTAATGTTCACTAGCTAGCAAGACTAGCAAGTGCTTGCTAGCTAGCACTTGCTAGCTAGTTTGCTAGCAAACTAGCAAAGGCTAGCACTTGCTAGCAATGCTAGCAAGACTATCACTTGCTAGTCTTGCAAGTGCAAGTTTTGCGTACATACTGTGCAGTTTCCACGAGGATTCACCGCTCACTTCTACACCATCTCTGAGATCTTGAGTCCAGTGCTGGCCCTTGGCTTTCTTGGCCCGGACGGTCACCTCAAGGACGCTTGTAATTTTTTCAAGGTTAGATGTCTGTTCGATTCACATCTAAATTAGCTCTGAACTTTTGTGCTTGTTTATGCTGGTAATGATGTCATTGAATTTTGATTTGCATATTGTAATCTGCATAATTGTGACGTTTGTTCAATTTTTTGAGTTTTTTATTGTAAGTCATGCAAATTGGGTGATGGTTTCAACATTGAAGGTTGCTTCTATTGTTTTGTTTATAAATATTTGTGAGATTTTAATCTTTGTCTGCTTTAATACCTTATTTGTTTTTTCCGCATTATAGTGAAGAAAAGTTATGAAAAAGGCTTCAAAATAGCGCCATGCCAGACAGACTCGTCTAGGCTCACTGCGTGTTGAGTAGGAGGCTGGAGTGGATGCTTTGCTCAGCAAAGTCGCGGAGTAGCAAAGTCGCAGTTGCATAGTCGCAGTCGCAAAGTGCAGTTTAACTCAAATATCCGACTAGGGGTTAAATCATGTAACTCAGAAACTTTAATATAACTTTAATATTTGGTGCATCTAAATATATTATTCACGTACCCCAGGTCTGTCAGTATATCATTATATTGGCTGGATTAGAGAGATAAAAGTTTTTAAAAGGCATCAATTTTTTTATTTTGACGGCTGAGTAGACCGAGACCTGTGCAAGTAACCAGCAGGTTATACCGCAGCTGTATTTGAATCTGCCTTCTTCATCGATTGCTATTTCACTTTCTCAAAACAAGAAAATATTTCAGCTATGCGATTCAATTATAGAAAGCTGCGTAGAAGGTTATTGCTTTGTTTTACCTTACCTATCCGTTTAGAGCAAACTTGATCAGCGATTTCAAAAATCCCTTGAGAAAAATAAGTTTGGCGGTTGATAATATTTTTTTCCTTTTATCGGAAGCCTGGGCAAAATTTTTATTGATCCTTAGTTCTTAGAAGTTCAATTATTGGTTTTATGTTGATGAAGTGAACAATTAAATGCTTATATTCCAGTGTGCGCCAGAAGGGACAGCTGACATAATTGATTGGGCGAAAAAAAGTAGGGCTTGGCAAAAATCAAATCTGTTAGCAGTTTTTTGGGGACCCATTGCAGGCACTGGTTAATACGAGATGTGTTTTTGCAAAGCGTCTATTGTTTTCGACTCAGGATCAGGTGATGAGGCTCATGTCGGATATCTTCAGCTTTGAGGCAGCGCGCTACACAACAGTTGAAGAGCTGGCTGAGGATATCCTTCGCTTGACAAAACTACGCGTGAACGTCATTCTTGACCCTAGCGCCATTGACACTTTGACTGTCGAATCTTTGGCCGATTGCACGTTGTTGTCAGCATAAAACATTTCATTCAGTATTTGACCAAGTATTCTGTTTTATTTTGTTAGTTCAAAACCGAGTTTTTCCGTGATTGTTCTTTCACACTCATCTCTTAGGGTTCAATTTTTTTCTTATCGGAGAGGCTGTGTGACTTCAAACTGTATTCATTCCAAGAATCTATTGTTATGAGGGGATCAGTATTTGCTTCGGTAGGACTATGCTCGATTGGTTATTGTATTATTTACAAAGCTGTATTTACTAGCAGGACGTTGCTTTAACTTATTATGCTATTGATAGACCTATTTTGACTATAGCGTCAGTGATTTTGATGCTCAATTGTTACCACTTTACCGTAAGGTATAAGTTTAACGTTGTTTATTATAAATTATAGGTTTCTTGTGTGCAACTTATCAGTTGATTCAGGCATTCGTGCATTTCTTTTGATGGTTTTTATGTATTTATATGTGCTCATTACAAAGCAACACTTGCATTTGGTGTGTCTGTACATCAGCAATTTTTGCTGTTGTGATTATTTTCTTGTTTGATGTGTGTTTCGAATGCCTTTATCGCGCAATGCACACTAATTCTAATTTTATTTTTATTTCCTTGTTGTGTTCGCAAAGCTATCAAATTTCAATAATAAATACCTTCATGTGATCACCCTGTTTCAAAAGACTAGAATCTCTAGGTTGTAGCTGTATAAGGTGTTTTCACTGTATGTTTACCTATGAAAGGTTTCTTCAAAACCACTTTTCTTCAAAACCGCTTTTCTTCAAAGCCGGTTTGCTGTATGTAGTCTGCTGCACTTCTCCCGCACCTACGATTCAAGGAAATTATATTTTTTCTATCTTCGTTTGCATGATACATATATAGTGCGTTACAGGTGCAGTTTACGTACATACATACATAAAAGCTTGTCGATAATTACTGAAATTGCATGCAATACTTTGTTTGCTTGGACGATAAAGCCTAGAGGCATATATTCCAGTCATCAACATTTTCATTGAAAGTACAGCGCTGTTAGCGTTGACCCAATCTCGCACACGTGTGCACCACGATATTGCACACATTCAGCACTGCTACTTTTCAGTTTTTTGTGTATTAAGGCCTATTAGAGTTCTTATTCAGATATATTTGGATGTAGCTAGGTGCTGTGGTGTAGTGGTTAAGGCATCAGACACGAGTCCAGGAGATCTGGATTCAAGTCCTTGTGCTGGCAAATATGAAACCATTTGTTTTTATCAATAAGCCCTTCTGCAAAGCTGTTAATACACAAGTGTCACTTGCTGCTAACACCGTGTAAGAAAATTATTGATTTAGTTGACGTCAGGAAGGGCATCCAGCCGTAGAAAACTCAGCTCTAGCTATTCTCACGAGGGTACAAATGTCTAAGCCATGTGAAAACATGGACATTAGCATAAAATAGATGGCAAAAAGGCGGCTTGTTTAGCTAGTATGCATTTGCATGTTTTGACCTCGCAGGCATGATGCCTTAGCAGCGAATGCATGGCGGTAGCTTACCATAGTGTGCTATAATAATAAGTTATAATAATCATTGTCTTTAATGTCCATTTTAATGCCTTACAAGCAGGCCTGTAACGCCATATCCATGATAGCACAGGTTAGACATATATATTTGAGCTGGGCTTTACGGATGCCCTTCCTGTCGCCAACCTGAATAATAAATTATTCTGGACGATGACTATCATCCTAGCGACATTTGTGTGTTTATCAGCCTTGCTGAAGGGCCTATAACGCATAATTTCATAGCTGTCCGGGACTCTCAGTCCGACGCCTTAACTACTGTGCTTCGCCGCAATATAAATTGAAATTTATTTCGTAACACTGTAAAACATGAAATTCTTGCATGCATAATTTTGCATGCATGTCTAATTTTGGCGAATTTTGTGAATCACTAAAACTCGCCAAAATTACATGCGCTGAAATAAAACTGCTCTCTGCGCTATATTTACTGGGCAGTCCTCAACATTTCTAAGAGGCTACACCGCGAGAATAACAATTACATGCAGCCAATATTTCATGTTTTACAGTATTACGAGGAGCAACATTTTAATTTCATCCTTTCCTCGTTCTTGACATTGTTCAAAACAATTGTGTTGTTGGACTAGGGCCGGAGCATTACGAAGGCATTACG
>JAQIWG010009876.1:0-10346 GCA_034695025.1 Chamaedrilus cognettii
CCCCGCTAAGCAGCTTCCCCCACCCCCAGCTAAATTCCTCTACACCCCGGAAAAATATCCGAAATTTGTAAATGAATTTATCAGTTTCCTTAGAATCTTAAAACGGCACTAGACTGGCTAAATGACGTTAAATGCTAGAATTCTTGCTCGGTTTTTTCGGTGAACCTGCTGCGTTCGTAACAACGCCAAAACGAAGCATGTAGCCCCGCTGATGCAGCTGCAATGCACCTGTCGGGTATTACCCGTACCCTCTGTTTGCTGCTGTACATAAAAATAACAAAAAGAAAATCGTAGCCTGTATAGGCCTACATGTAGTTATGTACAATGGCGTGGTGGTTGGTTTGTAGTTTAAGGACCGTGTGTAGTATCTAAGACTATTACAGTCCAGTTAAGTGCCTAGGGCTCGGATATACCAAGCAAAGAACCGCTCCCTTTTCTTTAGTCGCCCATTACGACTCGCCCTGGTAGATATGGGCTGCAAGCCAATTTCATGTTCCCCGGCTTGCAGGGGTTATGTACAATGACGATTCTGTGCATTGTTGCCGTGTGTAGCGGAGCAGAAGGCTATGATGTCCCCGCCGAGCTTGTGCTGTCTCCTGGCGGCTCTGCTGTGCGTCCTGCCGCTACACGTCAACGCTCTCCCCACTGACGTCAAAACGAGCGATGTATGGCAGCATATTTCTTCTTCGTCTTTTATATAAAACTGATAGAATCATTCTTTTATGTCTTTAAAATAATTGGCTGTCATCAGCATCCCATGGCAAACTAGAGCAGCTAAAATATCATTACAAATATGACGCCCAGATCTCAATCACATGGAATCCTATATATCGTGAGAAAGCCACAATTTAAAAACGTTCATAATGAGCAATCATGGAATTGACACGCCACTCACATCTAGCGTTCGAAAATTACCAGTAAACTAAAAATATTTAAATTACCGGCAATCTATTCTTAAATTACCGGTGAACTATGGTAATCTATGGTAATCTCATTACACAAATTCCTGACAGGCAAACTACCGAACGATTCAAAATATTAAATATAATTTCCAAATCGTGCTAGAATTCTACATCGAAGTAGGCTACTTTCTGTTAAAAGAACCGATGTTTTCAACGAAACTGGCCTGGTTGATGTCATGAGATGCATTTCAAGTACATTTCATACCAAAATGAGCGCTTTTGACAATAAAAAAATCAGAATTACCGAATCGATAATTGATTATGGATTACCGTTTTTTTAATAAATTACGGTAAATTGCAGATTTTAAATTACCATAAATTACGGCAAACTAAAGCCCCTTCGAACGCTGCTCACATCCATCATTCATCAAATGACAATCATCACAATCAAATCACAATTCATCAAATCTCAGCATTCATCAGATTTACTAATAGCCTGCGTCGCCTGTGTCGGGTCGGGAATGACTGTTGGCAGGACACGGCAGCGTCACCCCCCCCCCCTTGCCCGCCAGAGGGGCGCTGCCTCTTTTACACGAGGCCGTTCTCTTCTCGTCCGTGTGAGTCTCCATTCGACGCCCACGCGGCCGAGAATTCGTTAGCGAAGTTACCCCGCTGGCGACAAAAGGGACGGCCCCATTATCTCCAAGCTTTTTACCTTACCTCATTGCTCAGTATTTCTATTTGTCATTTGTTTGACACCAGTATTTCTTCAGATTAGTCAGGGAAAATGATAGTGATATCGAAGATTCAAATATGTTGTGCAACAACTTACATGTATTTGAAAATCTGTCGTCAATACAAACTATTTGAACGCATGGCCTATCTAGGACACATTGTCCCAATTATAGTATACATTGTAGCACTGTTGTACTCCTTATGTCATGTTTCTATATTCATGCATTCATCTCTTTGTGCGATCTTTGTGACTATTCACAGGAAGTTATTTCGATGTTGTATTGATTGGCCGTCAAGCTGGCCAGTAACAAGTGCTATGAGGCCTAACAATGTTTGCCTCGCTGCAGCTGGAGGCGGGCACGAACGAGGAGGAGCGCGCGACCTGGCTGGACACGCGCGACCTCAAGGAGAACTTCAAGGAGCTCGTCTACCTCTCCATGCAGGAGGTGACCGCCAGGGATTTATTGAACATCCCCCACACCCCCCCCCCAACACCCCCTCCCCCTCCCAGTTTTAGAGGTACAGCCCGCACACAAATTAACCTTGGAACACCCCCGCTGCAAGGGAGTATAGAGGGTCCAGAACCCACCTGTAGTGGGGGGATCGAGTTATGACAAGTCTAATGTGTTATCATTTTCATCGGGACACGGTGCAGAATCACCACTGTCACCGATAGAAGCTTCTGTTGCATGCTCAGCTGGCCGTCGAGGGCCTGGTGAACCCAGACGCCGTGCTGAGCAAGCCGCAGGAGAAAAGAGGACGTCATCAGGGCTTCTGCTTCAGGAAGACCAAGAGCGGCCGATTTCTGCCCTACATCTGCTGGAAAGGTTAAATGATATAAAGTATAGAAGTGTATAGTGCATCACTGTATAAAAATACGCTAATCAGTAAAGCTGTAACGTTCAAGCTCTGTATCTCAATATGCACTAACTCATTGCCTGAGTTGGTATATTGAGTTTGAAAAAGTCGTTAAGTATCGTCTATGTGAAACGCCAACCAAACTATATCGCTGCACTTTGTCAATATTCTGCAGACATGAGGCCTGGCACTCATTAGTGGCTGAGTTGATTGAGACGTTTGTGCGTGCATCGTTTGTCCATCAGTGTTACTTAATACACTAAAAGTCATCGGGTGAGCACACTCGCGACTATCGTAACAGACTAACTGAGCTAACTTATCAGGGGTCGACGATAATTTACACATACCGTTTTAGACAGTTTTATGACATTTATATTTTATGACATTTATGAAACCAGTTTTTTTATTGCAATGCAATACTTCAATGACTCGTGGTCATTCACATAATTATTTAACGCTTGGGGGTGGGTAGATGAACAACAATATTGTCATGATCTGTTATGAATGGTGGGTGGGTTGGAGGCAAGAAATGTTATGATCATTTGACGAAAATAAATTGACATCACGTAATAATTGTAAAAGAATTATTTTTAAGCAAACAATTATATCCCACAAAATTTATTTTTGACATTTTGGAGGACACTTTAATGATAAAGTACGGTCACAACGATGAAAAACGTTTTATTGGAAAGCTTTTGCTTTTATTTTTTACTTTATCACAAAATTAATCTTTTAAAATTTATGGCTTCGGGAATCGATACTTCGGCAGATTGTGATTATATTTTCGGATAGACTGGTCCGGCGTTATAATGCATTATAAGGGATGGAGGGGAAGTAAAAATCAACATTTTATGCATTATATAATTATGTGAATGGCCTCCCAATGAAAAGAGCAGAAGAGAATTAAAATAAATTTTAGACTTAAATTACCAATTGTTATTTATTGGCGTTGTTATATTGAATTAGGATTATCAATGCAGATATAAAATTAGGATTAATAATCCCTAATACTGTTGTGTGATTGCATTGTGATTGCAACAGAGGGAGATCAGGATGAAAAGTAGAATGCAGCCTGCAGGCATCAGCCAAGTAATAATGAAAGTAGGCTCAAAATTTAGAAAACATAATCGGACAAAAATTCTTCACACTTAAATAATTTACCGCTGGTTGCTTGACCTCGATTTAAGTTCAATTTAAGTGCGATTTAATTTTGTAGTCCGAATTAACAAATGGAAATCTATGAGAGAATTGTATCAAATAATTAGATTGGTTAGTTTGGATCACAAAACTAAATCGAACTTAAATCGAGGTCGAGAAACCAGCAGTTAGAGGGCAATAATTATTTTAAACTAATCGCTACCGGCTAACTTTTTTCGCCGTTTTATAAATGCCATTGCTTTTTTGCATTGTTATTGAATTGTCATTCAAGTAGTGTAAATATGATCAACTGGATATATAATTTCATTTTAAATTCTTCTTTAACTGTGTCTATTTTTCATTGTACTTTTAACTGCATTTTAGTATTATTCAAATTTTATATGCTACACGGACAAGTCTAACATAAATAGGCCTAATGAATGCCTTTCTTATAAAGAAGTCTTCTTCGGTTAAGCTAATCTATCTTAATCAAAACTCTTTTAAGCTATGAAATAGTATTTTAAAAACTATTTGGCGAAGTAAATTTAATTTCGTGTCCAAAGATTTCATTTCAGCATGATGGAGTCTAGTCTTATTCAAATAAAGCTTTGTGTTTTCTACTGCTTATGTGTTTAAAATCTAGTGGGCTACTTTACTCTTTCTTGGCGTTAGTTACTGTGCAATACTTTAACAAAAATTGTGTTATTGCAGTTTGGATGTTTTAAATTTGTTGTTGCTGCCAATGTTCGCCTCATAGATAAAATTCAGGTCTCTTACCTGACGCTTGGATACTTTCAGAAATGCTTGGGTAATAAGAAAAATCAATTGATTATAAATTAACGTAGCCTAGTTACTGAGCAATTTCTACCATCCTATACAATGGGCTATGGCGCAATATTTTAAATTATTATTCGAAGTAGAATAACGATTATTTAATTTGTTTTTATTGTTCAAAACATTGTTGCCGATTGTTTGCACTTTTTGGTTAGGTTTGATGGCGCGACTCTGTGACAGCTCATCGTCCGGAACTGATTCAATGAACGCTCGTACATGTAGTCCTCACCCACAATGAACCACCGAACTGCTTCTGTGTAGTAACTCTTATAATCATCGTCGTCATTGACGTTCCGTTGTCTCTTTGGCAGAGTTCAGTTTAGCCCTTACCAAATAGGAGTAGCTTTACTTCTGCTGCCTATAAAACAGGAGTAGTTCTACTCCGATGCCTTTCAAAAAAGGAGTAGGCCTACTCATGAGCGGGGCGGAGGAGAGGTATCAAAATTCATTGGTTATTTCTTAGCAATTGGCCTACTGTTTAATGTTCAAAGCTCTGCTTAACGCTGCTTTTTCTTTTTCTTGCCTTTTTTGGAGGCAGCTGTAAACTTACAGCTATAGGCCTAACTACTACCTACGCCACACGAAAAATCGATTAGCCCTACTCCACTATCGTCCATTTTTATGCGTAATGCTACTCCTACCCATTTCTAAATCCGAGTAGAGTTTTCTCAAAACGTTGTTTTTGGAGTCCTCCACCTACTAAACTTATCCCTGCGCATTGGGACAGTTTTGCGGCTTTTGCAGCCAAATTGAAGGTTCAGAAATATTCACAAATTACACGCATGCAATCGTCGTTTTAGAAAAAGCGAAGACTGAGGGGAATTGTTGTTTATAGGGTTATTAGCTGCTGGCTGGCGGTGGCTTATTATTTTTAATCTTTTTTACGACGTGCGCCAGCAGGCGAACGCCGTATTGTTTCGGCCTCCTACGGTACCTTTCGTTTCGGTACCTTTTTTCTTTTTTTTCTTTTTCTATATTATTCCTATTTCTTCCTACGGATCTTTGGCGCATTCCCGGACGCCTCCTGACCTATAAGTCTAGAATAAGGATCAAAACATTTCTCCCGTTAACGATAATATTTCCAGGAAAAAACAAATCATTTGTAAACATTGTGGGGGTGTCCGGGGGGCCATTGCTCGCACTTTTCAATGAATCGCGAAAACTTTTTTACTATCAGTCCGATTTTCACGCTTTTTGCATCAGATTGTTCCACTTACTACTCGCTAAAAAACGCCCTATACATGTTTTAACAAAATATTGATATATGAGATGGGCGAACAGTCTTTATAAAGTTTGGGGGGGCCAAAACCTTTGCGACACAATATATGAAACTTTATTCACTACATTGGACAGACAACAATTACACAACATCAATTAACTAAGAGAAAAAAATGAAAAAAGGTGAAATAAACAGTAGCCAAATGTTGCTATGATCATAGCTTCAAGCCCACAACATTGTCATATAATATAAATATAAACCTCAACCTATATCAAATCCACAATAATCAAGTACGCATATTCATGTCCACATTTCAATAACTCAGCCGCCACTAAACGGATTTTGACGATTTTTTCAGGAAACATGCGAACTAAGCCCGGATTATACAGGTTTGCTTGGCTTGGACTTTGAAAAAAATGAACGGTACCCCCGGGAGTCCCCCCCCCCAGATTTCGTTACTTTTTTTATTTTAGCGTCATCGTGGGTAATAACCTTTCGTGAGAGTTACAATTATGAAGCCAGGGGAAAAATATATATGCCATTGGGGAAAGCGTTCCGGGCCAAATAATTCATTTCGAAATATAAACGGGACCTGGGGGGGGGCCACTGCGCGCACTTTTGCATGAATAGCGATACCTTTTTTAATATCAATCCCATTTGCACGCTTTTTGCATTCGATTGTTTCACACTACTTACTAAAAAACGCCCAACACATGTTTTAACAAAATATTGTTATATAAGATGGGCGAACGGTTTTTAGAAAAGTTTAGGGGGGTCAAAACCTTTGCTCCACAATACCTCAGCCACCACTGCACGGATTTCGACAATTTTTTTCGGGGAACATGCGGACTGCGCTCGGACTAGACACTTTTGCTTGGATTTTGAAAAAAATGAACGGTATCCCCGGGAGCCCCCCCAGATTTTTTTTTTCACGACATCGTGGGTCACAACCTTAAGCGTCACAATAATGAAACCAGGGTGAGAACATATATGCCATTGGGGAAAGAGTTTCTGGCTGAATAATTCATTTTCAAATATTAAGGGGGCCTGGGGGACCATTTCATGCACTTTTTCAAGCGTCAATCGCGACAATTTTTTTACTATCAGTCCGATTTCCACGCCTTTGCACCAGATTGTTCCACGCATTACTTACAAAAAAACGCCCTGTACGTGTTTTAACAAAATAGTGAAACATGAGATGGGCGATCGATTTTTATAAAAGTAGGGGGGAAAACCCTTGCGTCACAATAACTCAGCCGCCACTGAACGGATTTAGAAAAAATTTACGGAACATGTGCACTAAGCCCTGATTATATAGCTTGGCTTTGATTTGTATAAAATTAACTGTGCCCCCCTCCTATTTTTATTTTATTTCATTTTTCTTTATCACAGCAAATGTGTTCTGTTTATGTTCTAGGTGTTCGCCTAATCTTTCGAAAATGGGTAAATCCTGCAGTAAATTTCCAAACTCGTGTTTATCTACTCGTGGGCGCGCACGCCGTTCATGCACGGGTACTGTGCTTCCATCTAGTTTAGTATCCGTCCGATTGCAAGCCCTTTGCACCACATTGTTCCACTTACTACTTACTAAACTAGACGGAAGCACAGTACCCGTGCATAAACGGCGTGCGCACATACCGCCACGAGTAGATAAACATAAGTTTTGAAATTTAGAAGATTTACCCATTTTGGAAAAATTATTCAAACATCTACAACATGAACACAGAACACATTTTCTGTGTGAAAAAGAGAAAAAATCTAAATCTGAGGGGGGGGGCTCCAGGGAGCACAGTTAATTTTATGCAAATTCAAGTGAAACCGTATAATCCGGGCTTAGTGCGCATGTTCCCCCCAAAAATGGTCAAAATCCGCTCAGTGGCAGCTGAGTTATTGTGGCGCAAGGGTTTTGGCCCCACTACTTCTATAAAAACCGATCGCCCATCTAAAGCATCAATATTTTGTTAAAACATCTATATGGCGATTTTCAGCTCCGACCAAGTGCCGCACAATAGTGGAAAATCTTGAAAATCAGACTGATAATAAAAAAGTTATCTCCATTCTTGCAAAAGTGCATTCTATGCACTTTTTAGGGGTCCCCCAGGACCCCTTAACATTTCGAAATAAATTATTCGACCAGGAACGCTTTTCACAATGGAATATATATTTTGCCCCTGGTTTCATTATTGTAGCGCTGAAGGTTGTTACCCACGATGACGCAAAAATAAAAAAAATAAAAATCTGGGAGGGGGCTCCCTGGGGCACCGTTTATTTTTTTCAAAATCCAAGCGAACTTGTACAATCCAGGCTTAGTCCGCGTGTTCCCCGAAAAAGTGGTCAAAATCCGTTCTGTGGTGGCTGAGTTATTGTGGCGCCAAGGTTTTGGCTTCCTCCCAAACTTTTATGAAAACCGTTCGCCCATCTTAGATATCAATATTTTGTTGAAACATGTATAAAGCGTTTTTAGTGAGTAGTAAAGTGAAACTATCTGGTGCAAAAGGGGTGAAAATCGGACTGATAGTAAAAAAGGTATCGCGATTCATGCAAAAGTGCACGCAGTGTCTCCCTGGACACCCCCACAATGCTGACAATGATTTTTTTTCACTGGAAACATTTTCGTTAACGGGAATAATGTTTTTGACCCATATTCTAAACCTATAGTTCATTAGGCGAGGCTCCAGGAATGCGCCAAAGATCCATAAGAAAAAAAAATGAAAATAAAGAAAACAAGTAAAAATAAAGGTACCGGGCCGAAACAATACGGCGTTCGCCTGTCGGCGCGCGCCGTAAAAATGCCCACTTGTAAAATGTTCTTTAACAATTCTCTAGATCACCTCACCTAGGATAGTACCCATAATCCGAAATGTCTGTTAGATCAAAACAAAATGTCATAATTCTTTAGCGATGCGACGCGGAATTATAACGTTAGGCTATTCCAGAACTATTATTAAATAATAATATTGGTCCCAACTTAAAAAAGAAGAGATGCACCGTGGCTGCGGCTTCTAAAATACTTAGTTGTCACTGTTGGGTTCTTTCCTTTCTTACCCTGAGTTCTTGTTTGCGTTCTTTTCACGGCAAACATTGCGGCAAAGTAATAATAAAATTTGTGCTTTTTCTTTTTCATTTCTTTTTTCTTTTCTTAGAAATAATAATTTTTTTTCTGACAAATAATAATTATAGGAGAAGCAGGCAACATACCGTTGGCTACAGCAGCTACGCTGCTGTAGCTTATACTGAAGTAGGTAGGCCTACCAATAAAGGCCATAATAGGCAGTAAGCCTATTGCATGCATGCCCCGCAGGGGCTTCTGTGGTGGTCAGTGGGTCCCGCAGGGGCCTCTGGGGGAGGTAAGAGAGTCCCGCAGGGACTTTCGTAGCGCCCCAGGACGTCAGAGGTGGATGAGGAGGTAAGAGGAGGGTAAGAAGAAGTACGGGATTTTGAGGTTAAATAGTTATTTGATCCAGTGCAACATCTTTATTAAAAATTAATAATAGTTTTGGTCCCAGTGCAACGTTTTTATTTATTGTTTGTAATTATTAATGTCAGTAAATTATAGTTGCTCGTCAGCTATAGGCCTATTGAAATAATATTATGCGTTCTCTGGTAACCGGATTTCAATTAAATGTACTGTTAATGCTATTTATCGTCGTAGTTCTTTTGTTATTGGGGATTGACTCGCTTATTTCGTGCCCGACCTGACTTCCTCAGCGAGCGTGGGCGGAAGTACGGGTTCACCCGCCGAGAGATCGTTCAAGCAGCGTTGGTAGAAGTCGTCGCCTGCGAGATCGGAATGCGGCTATCGTTTGTCTTCCGCGAAACTGGCCGCTTTCGTTTTACAAGAATAACGCTTAACTCGTTTTGATGAACAGAATTTCTTTTATAACATAATTTCGTTTCGAACAATTTAGCATTGGTTTCGCGGCCTCTTCTCACCCCTTACAACTCGCTGCATCCCTTTTTTTTATAAAACTGCTGTTTACCGCGGCAGTGCCTGCTTCTCTGCTGTTGGTCTAAGCCTAATCCCTGGGCCAATTATAATCTAGCCTGCAGCGATGGCTGGCCTCCCATTGGCTGCCATGTGCTAATTACAACGCCTATGCCCGGTTGTAAGTAGCACTGCGTCTACTAGTTAAGTTAGTCTAACGGCCTAAACTCCTTAGGCCTCCACCATATTTGGTTCATTCTATTTACTTCTCCTGTTATTATTATTCTATATTTATCCCCTTCTGTACACGGTACCGCTCCCTTTGTGCATGCTAATGTGATCGAAACGACGCGCGCTCATGACTTCATGTTTCTGACTCACTCTATGCCGTCACTGACCCGCGCCGGCTCGATCACGCATGCACACGCTTCGTCCCGAAGCCCTTTATCGCGCATGGCCGACATGAGTCTCTTGCCTCGATACCAAAATATTGTCTTGACTTAAGATAACTTTATAAAGCGTTACGACAGATTAATTATGCATACGAACGATGATGAAATCAGTCTTTAAATAAACAATATATAACCAATCTACGTATGACAACACTACTGCTAAACTGGGTAGGTACATTTTGACGATGTATTCTTTGCATGTAATTAAGGTGGGATCTCGCAATTATCATTGCGAAGCATCTTCTGCTCGTTGAGACGGCCCCTGTACTCTCACGCTACTCGTC
>JAQIWG010009877.1:0-10345 GCA_034695025.1 Chamaedrilus cognettii
GTATTTATTGCAGTCGACAACGTACAGTGTATTTATTGCAGTCGACAACGTACAGTGTATTTATTGCAGTCGACAACCTACAGTGTATTTATTGCAGTCGACGATTTATTTATTGCAGTCGACAACTTATTTATTGCAGTCGACAACTTATTTATTGCAGTCGACAACTTATTTATTGCCAGATATGCAGCCAGCAGCGGCCAGCAGAGGCAAACTGCATGGCTTCCTTAATTATACTCCCACAAAATCTAACTATTGCGCTCGTCATTAAGGCACTATACTATTTCGTGTTACCCGTATAGCCTGACCCTCCATATCTTACAGGTTGTAGGCCTACTTAAGACTAAAATCAAAGAAGAACATCGACAATCGACATTATTCGAAGGCCTGTGGGGTTGTGGCCACCGATCCCCTACATGTATTGTGCCATGTTTGTGTCGCCCTGCAGCGTCAGATCTACAAGCGAGCGCAAGCTAAACATTGCGCACTATCCACACACTGCTTGTCGCCCGGTCATCACTGACCCATCAGTGATCAGACGACCCGGAGCGGAAGTCCAAGCCAGCGCAGAGTCCATCCACTCCGAGTGCATCTCGGCGGCGCCGGCTGAGAAGCGGTCCCGGAAACTCGGCGTCCGGGGTCCGGTGGACGGAGGGAGCCGGGACACGGGACTCGGAGAGATCCGGGACGGATTGCGACGGATCACAAGACGGATCGCTTCCGGACGGGATTGAGAATTTAATTTCTTTCTCTGCTGCGGAGCGGTCGTCGTGAACTTTGGTTGTGTCTTAATGCATGAGGTCTGTACAGTCAGCCTGCAGCTGCGTGCTGCAAGCTTTGTTTCTGAACTTAATCTTTTAGAGTTCTAGGCTCAAATGAGTTTAAGCGTTTTCTTTGCATGCAAGAGGGCTTACTAGTGCATTGCCGATAGTAGCCAAAACTATTGATAGTTTGCACTTCTGGGCTTTGCAATACTAGGTATATGTTTATACCACTTCTAGTGGACTATATTGAATGTCATTGCTGAGTTCAGATGCATTGTTGGGCCAATTTGCAAAGTAATTATTTTGCCGAATTGACCACACGCAGTGTAGTCAGGCGGCAGCCTACATAACATAATTTTGAGGCTCTGCTTGGTACTAGTTTATCTACTGAGGTCTGAGTATGCAGATTTTATGACGAGCGCCCTGAGATTATCTTATTGCTATAAATAAGAATTGTCAGTGGAACCGTTAGCGATTTTTTTGACAACACGCGCTCGTTGTTGCATCACGAACGCTCGCTTGGCTATGCATAGCTGACGATGAATTCACGCAGGCTCCAGTGGACGCTCAGCAAACAACAATCTTCGCGTCTATAATGCGCGGGAACGTCGCGCCAGACCATCCCCCGCTACAGACCCAGCCGTAGGCTATAGACCAACAAGTTGTGCGCAAACACGTCTGGTACCCTCGCTGGTCCTTGTACGGGCGGCGCGTTGTCCCAGTCGAGTGACGTCAAGGCTATCAGCGCTGACGTCAAGGGCGATTGGCGTCACGCTCGAGCGCTCTTGACGTCATCGCGTACTTGCGTGACGTCATCAGTGTACACTGTACACTTTACAGCGGCGTCGCAGCATTTGTTCAGAAGTATATTATAATTGTCTAAAGGCCCGGTGGGGCCTCGAAGAATACAGCGGAGGGGCCCGGGAGTGTGAAAGTGTGCAGTTCCTGCCTTGTAGCGTCATGAACGCTTCAAAGAAATTTATCACTCTCAGAAATGGCATTTCTATACTCTCGATTTTATATGTAGATTGATTTCTGAGTGTGGTTGCACTTAAGCTGCTCTCAGTGATGTATTTGACAATGTTCGGTTGCATGCATTTTGGACGCCGGTTTTTGAGATTGACGCCGAAGTGCAAATGCCTCCCTCCCCATAATTGTTTTAGAGATCGACGCTAAAGCACAAATGCCCCCCTTCCACTGATTTCCACCCTATGCTTCTCCCCTCCTTCCGACTCCACCCGTCCTTTCTAATTTAGACTTAATTCCGCGACAGCAAACATTTCAGCATCATCCGCCAGTCATTAGCATTGCTCAGCTCCTAGCCATCACACCAGCACCTACCGCCGTCCTCTGAAATCAAATTAAGGGGCGAATGCACAATTTTGAGAGAAATATCCGTCGAACGGGGTCGTAGCCTATAAGTTGCTGTGTAGACAAAATACGATAATTGCTCAAAATTAGCAACACAATTTCTATTATAACTAGCCTGATTTATTTGACGACTAAGATGTCGGCTATGATATTTATGAACTTTGCCCGCAATAAATATTATATTATATAAACTTTTGCCAGCACGACAAGTTGAGTTGACGGAAAAACCATAGTTCAGCTACAACATATCATAATGAAGGAGTATAAAATGTTGAAAGAAGAAAATTACAGTTAACCAATATAGTGAACGGAAACTGTTAAATAAACCGATGAACAATGCAACAAAATATCGAACTGGTGCGGAGCAAAAAGTGCAACGATTGAATATCAGAATTAAAAAGCAAGCAAGGCTACAGCAAAAGCGCCATTTCCGAACGGAATGTCCGCCATTTTGTAATGCCTCTCAATATGGCTGTAATCAGCAAGGTCTCAGTAAGTTCTTCGACGAAAAACAGCAATTATAATTAATTTTAAAATGTTTTATGGCATTTATTTTGTCGTGACATCCTTTGAGTATAAAAATGAGTTCTACAATATTACTATTCACATACAAAGAAAATCGTATGACTAACCTATGAGATACTAATTAAATTAGATTACATTAGAGAACTGATTAAGAACTATATCGATCAGAAGACAGAATTCGCAATCAGATCAAATCTGAGAAATGTTTTCTTGACGATTTCTTTCGTTTTTATACCGTTTAATTTGACAAACGTCACGCTACTCAATACATCAAACAACCTCAAAAAGTAAAAAACAACCGTTCGTTCAATTTGCGCCCAGTGTCCAAGTCACTACTGGATATCGATAGTTCTCCAAACACATATCCAATCACTAAATTCTGAATCCAGCGCTAGAAGTAATTTAGTAACGCGTACTTTCTCAATTTTCGTTAATTTGTAATGCAACATGCCAAGGCATGATATAAACCGAGGTATTAATAGAAAAACGAAATTGTGCGCAAATGATAATTTGTTCTTTAAAACGCCTTCTTTGAAACAGCATTCTTGGTAATCCGTATCCGAAACGTTGATAAATATTCTGCAGAATGCAATACAATGATAGAAAAAATTTGCAGCGCGTCGCCGCATCGCTACACTAATCGTCGCTACACGTGCGTCTCTAGATCTAAACCGTTGCGTCCACATACTCTAAAACATCGCACCAAAATTCAGTCAAAGTCGAGAAATTCCATTTTAGCAGACCTCGAACTGGTTATTGATCGCTCAAAGTAGAACCGTTTTAAATAATTAAATCAATCCAATATTTTCAACGCTATTTAAAGTAAACTTTCAGAAAATATTGGATTGATCAAACTATTGTTAATATTCACAATTGTAGGATTGTTAATTTTGTTAAATATCTGCAAATGATCGATGAATTTGTTGAAAAAAATAAAAATAGAATAAAAATGAAACTGATGACAATGGTTAATGTTAAAAGCCAAACAAATTTTGAAAGGTACCAAGCCTTCCTTCCACATTACCCGCGAGTACAAAAGGAACTATTCGATGTCAAAATCGAAATAGATTGGCACATTAATCAACTAAAAATTCAATTACCATCGCAATGAATTCAATCACACAGACCTTCAGCACAGACGCAACGGCTGTTCATATTGGCAAAAAGTATCTGCGGCTGACTCCAAGCAAAGACACGATCCAATCAGTCGACACTAGCCATGTTTAGCCCACAGACACCAGCTGAACCAACACACGCGATGAAACGTCGCACCGACAACTGTCCGCGATTAATCGTCTTGAATCTTGCCTCTGCTCGCCTAAACGAGAATCACTAAATTAGTAGATACTCATTTCAGCGAGGATTTTGACGGGTTAGACGACGTTAAATCTCGTTTAGGCGAGGGCAACTTTCTCGTTGACCCTCCCGGCTGAGATAAGGAGCACCCCATCGTCCTTGCCCCCCTCCCCGCTCAGACTGACCGCACCCCCGAGCAGACTCTGCAAAAAAATATTCAGCTTAATAGCGTGTCATCGAACTGGTGATGTGGCCAGAGAAGCGCAACCCTTTGCCGCGCTTGTGTCCAGCATTAGAGCTTAAACGAGTCTAATAATGCGCTTGAAACGCGGATCGAACGTATTTAAAATTAGTATTTATTAATAGTAGATCCGAGCTCTTCTGACACCCCACGCATTGCGTTTCTCAGTCATTCAATAGTTCAAACAATATAATTATCGCATCAGTAATGAATTACATTACTATCATAATCATTCAACCGGTATCTGCAAAGAACAAAATGTCCTTATATATTATGTCCCTATATGCATTAGCTAATGATAATTTACCGACATCTGACAAAGCCTCAGAAAAATAAATGCTGTAACTCAAGCTCCTAGCCTGGTGCAATACACAACAATTAAAAAAAGTTATTTAGTCTGGTGTCCTACCTTCTCGCTGCCGGTGCTCATCTGGCTGGACAGCCTCGCGCGCTCAAAGTTCATGCTGTTGCGCGCATGACGACGCCGAGCGTGCTGCAACACAAGCGCGCTTAGCAACTGTCGTCCTCATACTCACTGACTGGGCCTATTCCGATACTGACTGGGTTATCCTGATACTGACTGCATCATCATGATATCGGCTGGACCATCCTGATGCTGACTGGGGGACACTTATAAAATAACTGAACCTAATCCTAACGCATATCCTAATTAAAGACAGGCAAGTCATTAATTGACCAGTGTAATATCTTTCCTACTACATATTAGGCTAGTCATCCTACTATCAGCTAGGCATCTTCCTACTACATACTAGCCCAATCAACAGTCATTTTATTACAGATCAAGCTACTAGAGACGAAGGCATTCAGCATTAGATCAATCCACTTAATAACCCTAACCCTAACCCTAATAGTACAAAGGCCACATCATTCATTTAAGTGTCCTCCACGTCAGACCCTAACAAAAGAAGAGTGCACGTACGACGACTGCGAGAAAGATGAGGGCGAGGATGAAGACGGCGCTGGAGACGAGCGCCGCGATGAAGACATACTTGTTGTTGAAGCAGCTAGGCCACCAGCTCACTCGCTCCTCATACACACCTAGACAATGTAAACCTTAACCTTAACCGCAACCCAACCGCAACCACAACCTCAAGGGTTAGACTCAACATACCAGCTAGGCCACCGGCTCACGCGTTCCTCATATACGTCGGATTCGGATGTCGATCACAGTTTCAACACCACCACGAGCACAACCTGCGCCGTGTCAGATGTTGCACTCTACATGCCAGCTAGATCACCAGCTCACTCGCTCCTCCTCAAGCGAGGCTGAATACCTCAACCACAACTATTGCCTCACACCTACTGCGCGCTTTTATTGTAGTTCAGTGCTAAGTTTTAGTCGTTGTAGCACTAAGACTATACAGTCCGGTTCCGTGTAAGACAGCCCGCGTAGAACCGCTTTCTCTTCTTTAGTTGCCTTTTACGACTCGCCTCGGGAGCTCTGGGCTACGAGCCAATTCTTTGTTCCCCGGCCTGCGGGGGCATTACTCCCGCTACTGCTCCATCTACTACTCCCACAACGGCGCGTGGATAGATGCACGGACGCGCCACCTACCGCTCTCAGGATGCAGCTGAGATCTGCTGGGCGCCGGGGTGAGGGAGAACTTGGGCTCCACCTCGAATGTGTCCGCGTCAACGCTCAGCGTCACGCCGCTCCCCTCGAGGAACACGCGACAGCGGTCAAGTTTCATCCAGCGCTGGAGGTGCGCGGCGGCTGAGGGCAGGTCCGCACGACTGTCGGAGCGCGCGAACAGCTTGACCGACACACGATCGTCCTCGTAATTGACAGACAGGACCGTGAGGAACTGACGCTCCACCAGCATCCACGCGCCAACGCTCTCCGGCAGCACTCTAGGGGGCAAGAAAACTTAAAATTAGGCTCTGAGAAGACTTGACACAATATTACACAGCGAGGCTTAAGAATCGCGTGTAGAAGCAAGGATAATTACAGTCGTTGTTAAAAAAAATTATGGTTTAATTTTTAAATAGATAAAATTCTATCTTAATTTGGGTAAGTATTTCTTAATGACGACAAACTAGAATGTTCACCTGGTCAGTTCAGCTTTGTCGATGTCGTCAGACTCGGTGAAGGCAGACGTTCTGACAAGGACCATTCTCATGTTGAGGGCCACCGTGATGTTGCGGTCTGGTAACAAGCAACAAGCAAACAGCAGAACTTAACTCGTTTGTAACTGAACAACAAATTGCGCCTGCTTCAATTCCATACTATGTCTGATAGAATGTCAGTGATTCTATCAGACTGATCAGGCATTTAACGAGCCAAAATGCTCGCAAGGCACAAATCTTAAACAAGATGCAAACCCGCAACTGTAGATTTAAAAGCTTTACCCTTCGTTTGTTCAAAATTACGACGACTATCGGCGCACTAATATTTCGCGTATATCATTTGTGCAATATCAAAAAAACCGTACAAACGAATCAAATACAACGAGTTGCAAAAACGGAACAACGAGTGAGAAAAAGAAGAAGAATGAGCTCACCACATCTCGGCTTGTGCTCGTCCACATACACGCCAGTGCGACTACCGTCAATCTCCGCACCACTGTCGTCCACGCACCAGCAGTCCCCGCGCGGCGGATCACACTGCAGCGGCTTGAATGCGCCGTTCGGCTCACACTCGGGTGCGTGGCGCATGCTCGCACCCCTCGCTGGCGACTTGGATTGGTCTGCCGACAGGCCGAGGGCCTCGCGGGCAATGTGACACAGCGGCTTGGCTGGGGGGTGGCAGCATACGCAAAAATTAAGTCGTCAGTTAAACTGTTGACAACATTCTACGGCCTTAAGTGAAGACAGTTGTTGAAAAGTTTGTAACTGTTTCTATTTGTATATCAACTGATTTATTTCTCATTCTGCGTAACCAGTATATACATAGTCAAATACAGAACAAGATACAGTCAAAAATAGTTGCTTATACAATTAATTAGGCATAGTATCTCCATTCATCAGTGTCAGCATTACTACAAGCCAGTGATTTCAATAAAAACTATAATTCTGAGGATTAGACTAGAGGCGACTTTCAGAACTTATTGCTTGCTTAGACAGAGTCCGTGTAGGCTCTTAAAAGCCAGAATGGGTTAGATGTACCGATGCAGACGGGTGTCTCGATGAACTTGATGGTCTTGTTGCGACAGATCTCCCCAACATGACAAGTGCCCGTCTGATAAACACAACGAAGTGTTACCATCTAGGTGACCGCCTCACATGCTTTGAATTAAACCATTGTACCGTATGATTTAAATCAAACGCTGTTAGATGCAATATGTGATTATTCAAACCAGCGAACCGTCAGAGAGATTCAGCAACAATGACTGCTATCAACTACTGCAGAATTTCGTATAAAAAACATTTTAAATATTTTAAAGATTTTATTAATTTTTAAAGATCCAAAAAAACACTAGCTATACAAACATAATGCTACTCAATAAAACTAAAAAAGAACCGGAAAAAAACCCTGAAAAAATACTTTAAAAAAAGAACTGGAAGAAGAATAAGAAAAGAACTGAAAAAAAACTGAAAACCTGAAAAAAACTGCATTTTCCTCTCACCCCACAGATTGGCAGAGCCCCAGCCTCGTCGCACTCGCATGTTCTGCACCCCTGCGCATTGTAGCGGTACCCACTGGCGCAGCGCGTGGCGCACTTCATAAGGGGGCAGCGCAGGGGGGGCGGGGGGGCCTCGCAGTTGCAGGTCATGCAGCCCTGAGGGGTGTGGACGTAGCCGTTGGGACAGTAACTCGCGCACATCGGCGTCGCGCAAACTGACTTCTTCACTGATGCCTAAAGGAGTAGAAACTGGATTTAAACAAGTAATCCGACATGTCGGTGGTAAATCACACTCACTCTCAAAAAATCATACCAAGTTGGTATTCATAATGTAATAGTTTGCATTCATAACATAAGGATTATAATGCCTTTATTGCATTGAGATGTACAATTTTATTTATTAATTTCGACATTAGTGGATATCACGTGGCTAATAGGCTAAAAAATTAATGCGACACGATCGTTTACGCATCCGTCAATCTTAAACGGTCATACAAACTTCACTCTTTTTGAAATCCTTTGATTTGACGACCACAGTTGACGATATCAATATCACGATACAAACTGAGCGATGTCGCGCGTCGTCCAATTCCTGCACTAGTCTTCACACAATTATATCACAGTATGACTAATCTAATAACTCTTTCAGCAAATGTAAAACCGAAAATAACTCGTAGACTGATTACAACTCAAACTGGCCGCAAGATCTCTCTTGAAGGAAAGAGCACATACAGGTCATGAATACTAAATAAACAATACGCCCTATAGTAGTTACAGTGTGACAGGCGCAGCATGAACTACACAATTACAATTATATGAAAAAATCAAACAACAGCCATTCTAAAGCCAAAGAAACCTATTTACGTAAATTAGTATTAATGTTCCAGGAATGCGGTACCGAGGGAAATTACGACATCAAAAATTAAATCTAAATTTGTTCATGTATTCTCTAAATGAAAGCAGCGATACCTGCGGAGCCTCGTTGCAGTCGCAGGTCATGCAGCCGTGCTCGTTGTTCCTGTAGCCGTTTGTGCACCTCGTCGCGCACATCGGCGTCGCGCACGCAACCGGCTGCGCAGCCGACGGAGCCGGAGCTAGCGGCACGCTGCAGTCGCAGGTCTGGCAGCCGTGCTCGTCTCTCTGAAACCCTGCGCAGTTCAGAGCCATGGCAACGCAATAATATCGCTATATATTCAGATCATTTATTTGCATCGAAAGAAGCAGGCAATATAAGTGCAAAGAATAAAAATTATTAAGATCACCCATTATTACTCAAAATGTTAAAAAACAGTGACCTCATTCCTTTTTGTGCAGAACTTTTGAGCACGGGATGGCTGGGTTTCAAAAAACGTACATATCGTCCATAACTTTTTATACATCAATATTACAATCACTAAAGAAAGAATTCTTTGCGCTCACCGGCCGGGCAGGCCTCGAGACAGTCCATCGCCGGACACTCCGGCTGTGCCCTCACCGGAGCCGGCGTGGCGCACTGGCAGGTCATGCAGCCGCGCGAGTCGTTCGCGTAGCCATCGGCGCAGTAGTCGGCGCACATCGGCATGGCGCACTGCTCGGGCCGGCTCTCAGAGGAGGAGTGGGGCACCGGCTCCCAGCGAGACTCCTCTGAGGAAGAGGTGTCCTCATCATGCATCTCTGCGGGGGAACGCAAAACTAAATATTCACGAATAGATGATTTCACACTAGATTTTCTTTATTAACCGACATAAGTCGCTTACTGTACCAGTGCCCAGGGTCACCATTGCACCCTGTATGAGGCATGTCATACTTGGAAAAAAAAAAAAAAGGGACAAGAATTGAATGAAGACAGCATGTGCTATTGCGCGTGTGAGTAATTTTTATATTTTAGATCTTGTTTGGCGCTAGAACTACCCTAATGAGCTGTTGTGCTGTCAACAAAGAAGATACGCAGCAGGTTTTTTTTGTTGGTTGGTCTTTACTACAAGTCCAAAGAGTAATTACTGAACCCGAATTTTTCATCAGTCTGACTGCCAAGTTTTCAGCGTTCAAAATACTACATACATGTCGATTATTCTGATCGCGTTACAATTTAAATATAGTAATTGTCAACAACTCGCTCTATTGCAGCTCAGCAGAGGCCTAGACAAGGCACACACTGGGTGGCACAGGTGCAACTATGCAAGCCGGAACGGGAGTTTTTCTTTTACTACTGACTTCATAATTTGTGTCTTGCATGCATAATTAATAACACTGATAAAAAACCAATTCAAATCAACGGAATGTGCCATATAATTTATCGACATCGATAGAAATCAATACCTTTACAATACAAACACCTTTGAGCAAGATACAATTAAACCTTGATCCTGTTTTTAAATGTTCCACCATATGTATTTAGTTTGTTTAGCTAATAATTAGACCAAGTAGCCTACACAGTCTGCAATAAACAAAAACCCAGCAAATCCTGTTTTGAACGATATTCATGCATAGCAGCGCAGTCGATGCTTGGCAGCGCAGTCGATGCTTGGCAGCGCAGTCGATGCTTGGCAGCGCAGTCGATGCTTGGCAGCGCAGTCGATGCTTGG
>JAQIWG010009878.1:0-10344 GCA_034695025.1 Chamaedrilus cognettii
TATGACATTTATCTATGACATTTATCTATGACATTTATCTATGACATTTATCTATGACATTTATCTATGACATTTATCTATGACATTTATCTATGACATTTATATATTGTAATATTTATATTATTTGTATTTCAGTGCATTAGCAAACTCAGCATTGAAATCTAATTGCCTAACGTAATGTATGCAAAGCACAAGACAGTCACTATATATTAGAATTAGTTGCACAGCATTCGTAACTGTTGCATAGCAACAAAGTTTTCAAACGCTTAAGTTTGACTCCTCCTATGGCACAAATGTGACTATAACAAAATGCCGCTATAACCGAGCTAAATTAACTTAACATTAACTCATCACCTCATCTCCGAGAGGATTCTTTTCATGACAACATCTCGTCAATCAGTTCAAAACTTAAAAAAGATCCATAAATAAATAAATAGAAATAAATAAATAAAAAATAATAGTTAACATCGTATCTCACCTTGTCTCCGAGAGCATTCTCTTGACAACCACATCGCGCCCATCGGCCGAACACTTCCTCTCGATCGCCTTCAGCACCCCAATGTACGTCGGCGCAAACATGTACTGCTTCGTGACCAGAGGATGCGCCTTGACGTAATCCGGCAAATCGTCAACAACCGCAATCCCCAGTGCGATGACAATATCCTCGACATCCGATCCCAGACTTAGTCCGTCAGCCGTACGCGCAATAGACACACTCGAGTTACTCAGCGGCAGCAGCTCAGTCACGACAACCGACCGACCCCCGACCGTCTTCTGATAGGTCCGCCCGGGTAGGATCGGAAGCCCTTCGACCAATCCCAGGTCGCGCGGGGAGGCGCGCGCGAGAAACAGCCAGAGGGATTCGAGCCATTTTTCTGGGGGGTGGCCGGGTTCGCGCGGGTTCCATTCGATTTTGGAGCATTTGCCACCGTTGGTGTTGGTCCAGGAAGGGGGGAGGCAGCGGGGGAGGAGGGCCCCCACCAGGGCGGCGTCCAGCACCTTCAGCTGGGTGTAGCCTGGCAGAATATAAATCTCATATTTAGAATAAACAGTATATTTGCATTATAGCAATGATTATAATTTGATTTTTATTATTCTCTCTCTCTAGTGCAATCCAAACGGCAGATCCTTGGCATCCAACCTCACCATGCCTGGTAGTCCTCCGCCATTCTCTTCATGTTGCCATACAATATTTATTATTAACAAACAATACCTACCCTACCACTAAACAATCAACATCCCACCGCGCTGCGCAGCCTTGATGAGCATCTGGTGGATGTCCGGCTCGATGTCAGATTCTAGGAAGTCGTCCTTGAGTCCTGGCAGGAGGGACTGCGTCTCCTCGGAGGGCGCAATGTAGATTGGGCGGTCGGCCTTCTTCGCGTTGAAATGAAACGTCTCGAATCCGCCGTTGGCAAGGGGAAGAAGCTCGAGCTCATCGAGCAGCTCAAACTTGGACTGACGCAGGAAGTACCTGGCCGCGCAAACACAGCGAGGTTGTGATAAACTCGATAATTCAGTCAAATCTACTTATTCATGTTATTTCCATGTTGCCCACAGTTCAATATTAGTATTTTATATATATTCAATATTTGTGTGGCATTGTCGCATTGCGGCATAGCCAATTACTTTTATTCATGCAAAGTTTTGTGACAATGGTACGCTTTCTTTCTACAGCAGTGTCTGCAGGCGCCGATTTGTTGTTTTCAGAACGAGAGATTCAGAATTCATGACACATAATATTGACACTGTACTCAAAGTTTCAGTATCAAATCTATCATACAGAACCTAAAGTTGCAGTAGCGGATATATGATAGAGTTCCCACAGTTGAGGTATCAAACACATGATGCAGCACGCAAAGCACAGGTCTGAATACCTCAGCAGCTTCATCTTGCAGTCCCACTGCATGGTCAGTGTGAACTGAACTTCGCGACACGCTGCCGCGACAATGGTTGCCGACACTTGGTTCAGATTGAAGTGGCAGTACTTCTTGAGCGCGCCCAGCACGTGGTCGGGAACGTGGACAATCCTCACCGAACTCGCCTCCAGGACCTGCACGAGGGGGTGGAAGGAAACTCGATGAAAAAAAAAAAAAAAGCATGATGGGAAAAAGAGAAAAGTATGGATTGCAAGTATGAGAATATAGACTTTAGATTTATTCATCAGTGTGTTGAAAAAAGAAAGTGAGCAAGCTTCTGCAGCTAAATCTTCAGGAACACCACTTCCAAAGGGAAATTTTTTTATAAAATTTTCCTAAATTTCACTATAGCACTTTTATTCTTATAAAAATACTATAGTAAAATTTAAGAAATTTCTATTTTTAAAATTTCTCTTTGGAAGAGGTGTTCCAGAAGATTTAGATGCAGAAGCTTGCTTACTTACTTACTTATTTTGCAATTTCTCTGCTATATTACCGGATCAAGCTTGTCAAAATTTTGTTGCGTTTTCTTAAATGCCAACAAAATTTTGACAAGCTTGATCCAGTAACATAGCAGAAACATTGCAAAATCATTGAAAACTGCACCCAAAACATAAAAATTGTTAAATAATTCGAACTTCATACGACACGAGCCACACAACTTCAGCACAAAAAAAGAAGAAAAAGAAAGAAGACCTGCATGATGACGGGCACGGCCTCGTCGCTCTTGTCCATCGTGTTGAAGATGGCCGACTTGAAGTCGACCCACTCGCTCATCCCGGGCGCCGTGTAGTATATGAGGGGACCCGCTATGAGGTCGGCGTAAAACAACGACACGATCGACTCCCATCTAGAAATAACAGTAAAACTCATATAATATATCTTAGCAACTGTCAAGAGTAATGACAACAGTAGCATATTTTGCGAATAATATCTAAAATGACTAAGAAGAGCCAAGGGCCAAAGGCCAAAAGAGCTGTGCCATCAATGAGCATTTAAAGAGTGAATCAAATTTTACATCAGGACGTCAGTGAAATTTTTCAGCAGCAGAAGTACAAGCCCAAGCGCCAAAGCACGGAGAAAATAATACACCGGTAATAAAATCAAATTAACAACTAATATAATATAACAACATAAAAGCAAAATTTTTAATCGAAAAAATGTAAAATATAAAAAGAACGGAGAAAATAAATACGGAAAAAAATGTAATAAATAAATAAATATATAAGCATCTATTTGGAGGAAGCGGTGACCTGCGTTCGACGCGACTGACGTCGGGCAGTGCGCGGTAGATGCTCTGCACCGTGATGTGAGCAGAGCCCGCAGTGTGCATCTTGATGGCCTCACGCATCATTGCGTGGTAGGCCTTGGGCAGCGCATCCCGCAGCAGGCACTGGTTCCACAGCAGGCCCTGGCAAAAACAACACACTACAGTGAATACAGATAATTAAATACAACATACGTGAATATCATTTATTCACTCAAATGAGTAGAGAAAACACACATACATGCACATAACACAACGTTCTAAAAAGAAAAAGAACAATACTTCAAATAAGTTAACAAAATGCCATGATTAAATCCATAATATCATTTCAACAGAAATCCTCTGGCGTTATAATGCATACAATAAGAGGCCTTGCAACCGGGACAATTAACCTGAAACTAAAATGGTTACGGAAATGACAAAATCGGTCCAGAGTTACCACCGCCAAATTACTCCGTCACCTCCTCCCCAGCCAACTATCCTCTACTTGATAATTTAAAACAAAGAAAAAATCAAAAATTAAGAGTCGCGGTCGAGACCCCTTGTCGATCAAAACAAACTAATTCAAACATAAATGTCAAGAATTATTAACAAAGAAATGAATAACAAAGAGTCATTTAGACCTTGTCCATGTGGATGTCGGGCAGGCGGTGGCTCACCGGCCACTTGATGTACTTGCGGTTCTGCTCGAGCGCGAAGAAACCGTGCACGTGCACGGGCAGGCCGGTGGAGACGTGCTGTTCACCGGGCAGGGGCAGGAAACAGAAGATACGCCCATCCAGATCAGTCAGCTGGTAGACCTGAGAGCGGGATGATCACCAAGCTACAATATAGGGTCTAGTGACAATATGGCTACAAAAACCCAAAATCTTGGAGTTTTTTTTAATTCATACCTCCTGGTCCTTCATATCCTTCACATCGATCCTAAATTGATGTGAAGGATAAGTCCCTGCGCCGAGACTGCATCAACAGTCTCGGCGCAGACTGTTGATGCAGTCTGCGCCGAGCTCGACCTTGAAGAGCAAGGTCGGGGTGCGTGAAATGACATAGGATCTAGTAACAAAGTGGCAATAAAAACTCAGAACAATGGAATTTTTGGTATAGCCATACTGCCGGATCCTTCACATCAATCTTCAAGCCACGATATAGGGTCTAGCAAAAAACAACAATAGAAACCCAGAACCTTAGAATATTTATTAATCCATACCTCTGGATCCTTGGTATCCTTGACGTCGATCCTCATCGCGGTTCCGACCCACGGCAGAAATCCTAAATCCGGATCCTTGAAGAGGTTGCGAAAGACGGGCGAGACGTTTCCTCCACTGTAATAGTTGGTGACGAGGTAGCGGTACGAACAGCGGACAATCGCCCCCCGCTCCCCCAGCGCCTCCGTGTTGATGGTGATGGGGTACGTACTGACGATCGTCCTGTCTTGGCCCTGCGCCCCACGCACCTCCGCGAGAAACTCAGCGCGCTTCGCACGCACCTGCGACAAACAAACCTCAGATTTCATTTCTAGAATTTTTATTATACCGGTATATTAGAGTTGAGCTGATGATATGCAAAAACCTGATGTTTCTGTGGCAGTGGAGCGTAATACAAAGAAACGCCTTAACTACTAACCAACCATGTTGAAGCGTTTAACTGATGATTCACAAACACCCGATGCCTTTGCAGCAGTAGTTGGCAAAATTGAAATCCTTATTTCATCGCCAGCGATAGAGCATTAATTAAACAATAATATTATCAGAAGATCGTTGTTAGAGAAAAATTTGATCTTTGTGTGGTAAAATTATGTAGATAGTTTGATATGGAAATTTTGTAAAGAGCTTCATTCTCACTTCATCGACTCCTTATTTATAGATTGTAGTAGCATGCATGTGTGTAATAAACTGCACTCTTAACGCACCAAACATGTACCATTCAAACGGGCACGATAAAACACAGTTTACCTGTGTTGCGGATACTGAAAGAGCGCCGCAGACTATAAAACTAGCATTCAACTATTCAAGGCTCACGTCATCGATGCAGTCTGCGCCGAGCTCGACCTTGAAGAGCAAGGTCGGGGTGCGTGCCTGCTTGTCGCGATCGTACAGCACGACCCTCTCAAGGTTCTTGAGGAAGAGGAGCATGAGGGGTGCGTCCTGCTGGAAGGTCGTCATCAAGGCCTGCGCACACACACGCCAACATTCAAAGTTCTAAGCATATTATACGCGGTTACAATTAAAAAATAAATTTTAACTCCCTTCGATGATACTAGGAAAAAAAATTTTAATAGCATGCACGGTATTGCACTTAGTTTTATTTTATTTATTCTATTCTGATACATTTTGTTCACAAGTCCCTACCCTGCAAGGGCCGACGTTGCTTTACTGAGCGCACAAATTAAAGAAAAGCAACATCGGTTCAAAACACCACACACACGCATGCGTTTTGTAGACCATGGACACCCGCCCTCCACTTTATCTTATCCATCGCATCCTTACGTCTTAATCCAGTAGCTTTCATATCCCTCTCTGTCAAGCTTATGTGAAATGATTATATCTCATATGAAATACAAGTTGCTTAACGAGGGAAACCAAAAGCTCTAGTGTTCAAAGTGAAGCTAGAAGCTCGCCTGTATCTTCTCGTGTGTGTAGAGCACGCTGGACAGCGGTGACGGCTTGTTGCGCAGCGGGAACCGGAACAGCGTTCCGTTGTAGAACCCCGCGCGGAACGAGGACGCGTCGCAGTTGAAGACCCCAAGGAAGGGCTCGAGCTGGTGGGGGAGGGTGGCGAGGAGGTCGGGGCGCTTGGCGATGTTCCAGCCGTGACTGGAGGCGGTGAGGATCTGCTGGTGGGGGTCGATGAGCCCCAGCTTGTCCCCGCTCAACATGCAAGGCAGGTCTGCGCGGAGGAAGTTAATTCCAGATGTAATTGAATGAAGAGGAAATAGAGATAGAAAACAAAATTTGTTCGAAAAGGGATGACAGGGAATTTGAGTTACAAAAGTTATAATTGTTACCTCTTGTTTACTTCATATGAAAACGATATTGGAGCCTAACATAGATTCCAGGAAGTAAATGAAAATTAAACTTTTCTTAGTCTAAATATGCACATGTGTCGATGGCGTTGTATGTAAATCGTATTGCGTTTTTCTATTTCAGCTCTAGATTTCGGGCCAGCCATAGGGCTCAGACCAGCCACAGGGCTTGGACCAGCCATAGAGATCACACCAGCCACAGGGCTCAGACCAGTCATAGGGCTCGGACCAGCCATAGGGCTCGGATCAGACATAGGGCTCGGACCAGCCATAGGGCTCGGACCAGCCATAAGGCTCGGACCAGTCATAGGGCTCGGACCAGCCACAGGGCTCGGAACAGACATAGGGCTCGGACCAGCTTTAGGTCTCGGACCAGCTTTAGGTCTCGGACCAGCTTTAGGTCTCGGACCAGGCTTAGGGCTCGGACCAGCCATTTAATATAATGAAACACAATCGGATTTGATGTTGTTGTTTTGAACTTGTCTTCAGAGATTAAATTTGAAAATAAAAGAAAAAAAATTACCATTGAACAGCGGACCAGAGATAAAAGCGTGCACCATAGGTGTTAAGCATCATTAAATAACAACAACATAAAACCAATAAGAATAGAACAGAAACCTTGCTTTCCGCAATTAGAATTTTTAGAGAATTATTAGAATGAGGGAAGGTATTTCAATGCGGTCGCTCATGATGTGTTTTGCAGAAGAATTCAAACAAAACCCACTCCAAAAAGGTAATCCGCTACCACACAGAGCATGTTATCACGATGCACTCGACATGTCTGCCCAATGCAGGGCACTTGACCAATACTGTAACTAGGCTTCAAGCTGTCATAGGCGTCAAGATGGTTAGATAGTGAAATCTACCTTCGGCCAACATCAAAGATTTCAAGCGAGCGATGTATAAAACATGCCGCAACACCTACGCCTGTGTAACCTGCAATTTAAGCCATGCAAAGCAAGGCTTGTATTCAATATACATCGGCCTAGTGAATGTTAAATTCAATCTTAGGCAGCTAATAATGAAAGATAAAATTCAGGTCAATGCATTCATTCGACACAACATTATGAAAACTACTCCAATAGGTCTGCAATTACATCATAACCAAAAAGTCATATATTGCTGTAGGCTACAATATAATATGAGATATAAAAATACAATATTCCAATATCCTAATCACGTTAATCAAAATTTGAATGTTTATGCACTAAACTTCATACAACGAAATCAAATAGAAATTAAGAAGAACTTATAGGCCTGCCCTTTCAAACAGAAGTAAATTTTTTTTATTAAAAACTTTAATAAAAACTTCAATACACAAGTCTAATAGTGCGTGCTCACCATACTCACAGCGATCAATGCATTACCTTTGAATATGATCTTGGTCATGACATAAAAACGTATAATCATCCACTTCCATAGCTTCAAAAGTATCTACCAAGAATAGAAAGAATTACTCTAGAAAAAGCTGAAAGCGTAAAGAATTTATTCACCCAAATCCGTGGATCTGTATTTGCCTAACGGCCACTACCTTGAAATACAAGTATTAACTGCTGATATAGCAATCTCACCGGTGAGGTGAAAGACGGACTTGAAGCCGAGTCCGAAGCAGCCGACCTTGAAAGGATCATGCTGCTTGACGCTCTGGGACAGCATGCGGATGCCCTTCCAGTCGTTCTCACTAAACAGCGCGTCGTTGAACGCGTACAGCGCAGGACCCTGAGGCAACGAACAAAATGAAATAAAATAAAAATGATACGAAGAAGGAAAATTGACTTAACGGTTGTTCAATCGAGTGCTATTTAAATGATATCAGTGCAAATTGAACGAAAATCATCGCAAATACGACAAAAATAACCAATGACGATTTACTAGAACATTCATTTGTATCTTTTAAATCAAAACTTTTTTTTTTCATCATGCACAGAAAATTAATTCCACAAGGTGTGCCTAAAGAAAACCTAAAATAAATATTGTGAAGCAGTTACAGCAATATTAAACATAGAACAGGTACCAAAAAACAGGTGAACGCAAATCATATAACAAATCAGTTCAAAGTGGTCTGATGGTCTTCAGTTTATAATTCTTTAGTATGAAAATGGATTGATGCTAGTAGACCTGGAAGCCCGCGAGGTCGGGGTGGTGCAAGTATCGAGGGTCCTGTCCGAACGTGTGTCGGTCACAAAGGAACCTGACTTCCTTCGCTCCCGCATCCTCAGCATTCTGTATCAACTCCTGCACACACGAGCGCAATCCAACTGCAAGAGAGCGACTTCAAGATTGTAAGAAGGACAAAATGCAAGAATCAAAATATGGGACGGCGCTGGTCAGTAGGCCTGATTATTGTCAAGCAGTAGGCCTATGCAGCCTGCATGCAAAAATGACAGCCGATGTCCCATTGAATCGGAATAATATTGTACCTCTTAGGCCGGATTTTTCCATCTAGCGTTAAAATTTAATCCGAGGTCATGACGTCATCACACCCAATGAGCGCGCTGAAAGCCTGATCTATGGTTAATTTAGCGCCGTGCGATCGGTTTTTGCCGAATAAATCTCGGATTAAAATTTAACACTAGGAAAAACCCGACCTTAATTTTATGACAGATTGACGTGTAGGACGTATCAGTCATAAATTTTAAGTATCAGTAAATAAAAGTGCACATTAAAATGCTAATGCTTAATGAAAGCTTTGCGCACACGCTTAAAAGAACGAAGAACTTTAGCAGAATAAATGCATGGATCTAATAATCATCTCAAAAAACAGAATGAAAATATAATAGCCTACTGCAAATCTGCATACGCATAAAATATACAAAGCCGTTGAATGCACGCATTCACTTGAATAATGGTGGTAAATAATAGTGAGTCACTCGTTTGTTATTGAATTGATTTCTACAACGCAAACAGCTGTCCCTTTATAAATTACACTCCGCAGCTGTCATCACCACATTTCATATATATCGTATGATATGCAATAAAAATGTAAGCATTTAACTTCATCCACAGATGTACGAGTATTCAATAATGAACTATATATTATCATCAAATGCAGTTGTTTTTTTGCCTAACAATCGCTTTCCTTATAAGCCAGAAGTCAGTGATTAATGTCAGAAGTTGTATTGACGACAGACAAATTCAGACAATTCAGATGATCGTTTACAAAACTACTAGTAGCGCACAACCACTACAACTAGCTTACAAGCTGCACACATAGCTTGGTATCTGATCATCATTAATTTTCAACTTCACCTACAACGGAGGCGCAGGAAATTTTACAAAAGAAGCAGCACGAAATTTTCAATTTTCGCATCTGCAGAACTGAATCGATGAAAATTTGAAAGCGCGCGTCATATAATGACTGTTTGAGAATTAATTCAAAGGACCTCATTGACTCTATCTAATATTGCCCATACGAATTTTTGAGTGCCTTACTTGTCAATGGTTAAATTTGTCTCCAATTCATTGTTGACTGATTATTGTAGGATCGCTCTTTATTTGCCTCCTCCCTCATACTTTAAAACAGCGTCAGCGCCATTCTACCGAGATCGATGGCTTAATTGACACTCTCATCGATCGGCAACTTATATCTCATAGCACCTGTCGAAAAACTGATCACTGCCCACTGCCCAGGCTGTTATCAGGCATGATTGCATGCATTGCTGACTGCATGTATTGCTGACTGCATGCAGGCCTGCACGACGTTATGAGGATCGGCTCAAATTTCATAAGCCTGTAAATCGACCGTGTACAAAATCAGATCGATACACACATTGTAGGCTAGAGCTTTGTATCAACATGTTCTACACAGTGGTTAAAGTGGGCCGAAACGCACCGAAACGCCGTTCCGGGGCCCATGATATTTAGAAATTAGCGTTCCGGGGGTCGATAATGTGGAAACATGCGCCGGTACGCTATTTTTCAATGCATTGACACTCGTGGCTGATACGCTGTACAATCACGTCCAGTGTCAAGTCAAAACCTCACTGGTAATGAATGCCACTCCCTCTTCTGCTATTCATTCCGAGAAACAAATCCTGTTCCCTTAAACCATCAAATCCGTTGAGAATTTTGAACAAAGTCATGATTTATTTTGTTCATTGTAAAATGATCAAACATCTTTTAGTTTGTATGAAATG